>JAQFXY010000021.1:0-102102 GCA_034693865.1 Ceratophysella sigillata
CTAAAACACATAACCCGAAGCTTTTCGGAGCTGATACATGTTGCCCGTGGCCTTACACATTAAACTGACTGCATTCGGTTTTTAGTGATTAATGCGTGGTTAGCAGAAGCCGGAGGCGACGGATTAGCTAGTATTCGACTAATATTATAACAGGATTTCCTCACCTTGAATATGTGCAAGTGTCACTGATCTCATAGTAGTCACACAGTTTGTTACACAACGGACACATGGTGATTTTCATATTGCAAATATCCTCACTAAAATACAGAAATAAAACAGAATCAGACATTTGTCCGCCTAGCAGTTCCATTACGTCAATATTAAACATTACGTCTGCTCATTGGTGTAGAGAGTAAAGCATCCGTATAGAAAACAAGCTAGTCCAACAATTGCGGCAGGAATGAGGTAGTGCGTATAGAATCCTGCAATACGAATATAAAATATAAAACTCTGTAAAATGTGAGTTGAGTTTACTAGAAAAATTCAAGGTAGTATTAAGTATTACCTAGCCACGCAAAGTATAAACCAACTTTTACCCCAAAGTAGTCCTTCACTTGATCCAATGGCTGCAATTTAAAGCCTTTTGAAACTGCAGCCCATTCCGTTTTTAGCAAGTATCGCATCGATCCAATTGTTTTCAAGTCACCCTGTCACATCGAACAAATATTGTTAATTAATTCAATAAACACCATTCATCCATCCCAGTGGGAGCTTCTGACGAACATATGACGCTTAGCTAAGGCATCTCAGCCATCGTGTGAAGTTGTTATACTGGAAATGGTCGAATATCTCGGTAACGGCATTTGAACACTCCTGGCCCTGGGCAAAAGTTTGCTCGACTCCCCAATACGTTTTAGTTCAGAAAAAAATTCTCAGCATTATGAATGCAAATCAAGTGATTCATATATGGGGCGTAAGGTCAGTGCGGTTGACGATATTTGCCGAGTCGTAGCGGAATTCAATTCCACTCCTGCCGAATTTGAAACGCGGCAATCATAGTGATAATTGTGATTTGGCATTTGATGAAATACTGAGCTGCTTACAGCGAGTTGGAAACTGATTTATACTATTAGCTTATCCAACTACTTACCTGATGAAGGGGGTACGATGCAGAATAAACTTGTGCACGTTTGAGCCGCTCTATTCCGAACGCAAAATCATCGTAATTATTTTCCGTGTAACGTTTTCGAGACAGAATGAAATCCACAACGCGTGCCCGAATTGTATCAGTGAAAAATTCACTGTCGTCCGCGTTAAATCTGCATAAATTACAAATAGTATTAAACAAAGGTAATTCAATTTAAGAAATCATGAGTTGGCTGGACTGATATTATTATTGTACTAATTGTACGTACAAATACTCTTTATCTCTGGAGTAAACTGCAGTGAGTTGAGATTCTCTTGTTGGAAACTGTCTGGGATTCAGCTGGAAACAACTGAAAATGCTTTTAACTCGAGTGGCAACGGCACCCACCTTGTCTCGACCTACTGGAATCTGTCAACAACATCAGCAGAAGAGTTAGAGAATCAATTGAGAATTTTGACAAGCTTTGTGCATGTGCATTTTATGGATTAAGGTTACTCGGCATTAGAGTAGAGCGGCGTATATTTAATGGGTGTTAAACGAAACTACCATTTTGTACTTGAGCAAATTAGATAGCATATATTTCTAGGGTACGTGCGTGCAGAATTTCATAGCACAATTCGAGCAGACCGTAACGAAGCCATATATTCCAGTCAATCCAGGTGGGTATAATTGTAGAAGCAAAACTGAGCATACTTTTGTCTAGGCTACATAATCAACTAAAAAGTGTATAAAACCTGAGTCAATTGAAATTCTGGACTTCCAGAGTAAATCCTCTCGACTACATCGCCATGAAGCTGTGATAATGCACACAATTATAAAATCCAAATATCAGGCACGAATGTACAGACTATACAACACACTAATTAGACAGTTCACAGATCTACCGCCAATACCCGCAACTTAAAAGTTAAAAAAAGGTCAGCGGCATATTCTCGTCCAATTGTAAAATTGTAAGGCAAACCAATTTTATTCTATCCCATTCATTGAAACGTAAATAGTTAACGTCAGTATAATATATGTAACACCTTCCAACGCTTTTCATTGGGCCGTGCATTTCTCCCCTCAAAAATGGGATAAGTACAACAACATTACAAATGGAAAATCTTACGTACCGCTTTCATGGGCATTCGTATTTTTAGAATCTCCGAATATCTCTTCAGAACTTCAATAGGTGCGTGAATTTTGACGAAATTGTGCTCATTTCCCTCCATTCTCTCTCGCTCCAGAATAAGTCCTTCTTCTTCCAAATTCCGCTCGAAAAGTCGTCTTTTCTCCGCAGATTCTTCACTAGAAGCAACTTCATTCTTGCCATCCCAAACTAAAACGAAGTCAATGTCTTTCAGCGGCATGGTCTCCCGATTCAAGTCGAAAGCAACAGTTTTCTGTAAAAGAATATGAGCCAATTATCAATCAAGTTCGCCTTAAACCGAACTAATAACAATACGAATAGATTACATAATAGCTATGTAATACCGTCACTAGATCCTGAAGCTAATGAACGTTACAGGGAACAGAAGCTAACTACTTAAGATAACAGCCTGTAGATTCAACCGAACACCGAGCGGGACACTAAGAAAAAGGAAAAAAAAGGATTTAATGATTAGGAAGAAATCCTGGTGACTAATGAACTAATAAGCGAGATGAGATGAGTAGCGCAGAGTCTGTGAGGTAACCATATATTTATTACTGTACAACACTTGCGAAAATAAACACGAGTCTAAGCATGAAAAAGACTGACAGTAGTATTATGTAGTGATACCAACACAAGACTGCCGTACATATGTGTACGTAGAAACAGAGAACTGAAACCGATATTTTTAACTCTGTCTATGTCGACTAGGACGAGGTTATTACAAAAGCTGAGCATACGAATCTAGAAACTGTGTCACTTTAGTTAGACTCAGCGGGGATTTGTTATCACTTGTCCCAGCTCTGTTAATTATTCGTGCCAGACGAACTACCCGTAAGCAGCAGCAATGACGGTCGTGATGATCACCCAAGCTAAATTGTGAGTTTTAAATTTATATGGAAGAGATAGGTAAAACAAATAGTACACGATTGGCAATATCAATAAATGAATTCGATAAACAAGAGCAAACCTAACGGCTGCTAAGGTTAAAAAACACCAAATAATTACGATATCAGTAGTTGCTTTGCTACCGAGTAGTAAACAGTGGCACTGAGTCGTGGCTGGCTGCTGAATAGTTTGAAAAGTATGGTGGACTTTTCTGAGTTAATGAGACACTTTTCTTGCTTTCATGAATACATACTTATGAAAGACTAACTATTGACGTAGTCCTGTTAGGATTGCTTTAAATGGCAATTGAAATCCCGAAGCCCGTTAAGGTTAAGACTAAAGCAGACAACATACAACGCCAGAGAAGTTAGAGGTTGTGGCATACGAGTATAAATGTATTCAATGGCAAAGATCCACTACGTTAAAAATACATTAAATAATTATTTATACATCGGCCAAAACACTCAAAACTAAATAAATATATGATATATGAAATATGTCGATATTCACTTCACATCTAAACAGGGCAATACAAAGCTTAGCTTTATTCGGAACGTATTCTCACATACTTACTTAGTAGATAACACAGTCTCAACAAACCCATTCGGCCGGAAACCAGGAGTTTATCAAAACTGTTGACTTAATTTCTATTACATATTATATCCTAAATAATAAAATTTTTATTTGTTCTTGTCGTTTGGCTTCTGCACCAAGTAATGCGATGAAAAGCTATATTTCACAATCTACCCACACATCAAGTCATGTGATGTGATTTGTAAAACCAATTCAATGTAAAAACTTACAATTCCACAATTGTATTTAGGAACTTCAACTTTTTATCAACGATGAAAACGCCCGTCTGAATGGGTTGGTCGGTCAAAATTTAAACAGGGAGCAACAGTTCCTCTGAACTTGGACAACTAACTGAAATTATAATTACGCTAAAACACCGGCATAAGCAATTTCTGTAATGACTCGCTACCACACTAATACATTAGGTATTCACTGAATTCTCTCCCGTTCCTGATGCTGATAAAGCTATTCAAGGACGCCCAGACAGGACGAACATTACATATTCGTCGTGACGTGATGCAAAAACACAAGAGGGATATAGGGCCATAAATACTTTTCATATCTAACTGCATGGGTCCAGGTAAGTTGACATCATTGGACTGTTTGTATCTGCTAAGCTCACTGCTTGTTAACTTACCAGTATCGAGATGATAAGCACGGAATTCTTTAATTAAAGTAAGAACATAATTAGCGGCTACTTGTAAATATTTCACAATCACCAACAAGTACTATTTACCTCGAGCCACTTTATCAGTAATGATTCCAGTTTTCAATATTATGACTTTCAAAAAAAAAACTTTATCACTACACGTTCACAGATTATTGAGACTACTTGCAGCTTCAATAAACGGAAACTACAAGAACAAAAAAAAACTATGAGTGAATTCCCTTTAGTTTAGCAATGCTTATGCAAATGCATACGAGTGTTGAGTGTGAGAGACAATAGTCAAAACGTGGCACTACAGAAGAACACTCACATCACAGTAAAAGTATTCTACAATATTCGCAGCTCATATGTATGTATCCCGAATACGCCAAACTGGCTTCTTGGGAAAAATAAATACTTAATCCAAATCTACGAAGAAAAAATGAATGCCTGTCTCTCCTGGACTGGCTTCAATGTAACTCTAGCTACTTAGATCCGCTTTAACGCAAGTAATGGATTGAAGGATATTCAAATTAAAGACGTGAAGAGTACAGACGGTGTGAGTAATTACATTACGTAATCAATATTCCCAAAAGATAGAAGAGCGTAATGAAGGTTATTTGTTCAATGTAGTGGGAAATGTATATTATTGTAAGCCCGAAGCCTATCCGTCGTACCTTATGCCGCTGTACTGTAGTGGACTCACGATAGGAGCAGATTTAACGAGAGGATGAACGATGAACGACTACTAAGGTCTTATTTAGTGTGTTACTGTCAAATAATATTATATGTAAATAATTCCTCATCGTCATTATGTCTGTGTCTTGTGTCTAGGCTATGCAATGAAAATGAATCCATCAACATTCATCGCTGTTTTGCTGTAGATGAACTCAATTAAATCGGTATGGTAGCGTATTATTTGCAAAAATCTTAAGAAAAACGTTAGTTAAGACTATGCTCACATTTTGTACAGTGATAAGATAATGGATGAGTACACCTAATGTTAATTACACAACAAGTAAGCCTGCATATATTAATATCTTCAGAAATTGAACTCTGCAAACAAACAGAAGCGTAATGGTTTATGTCGTAAATTGTAAGGTTCTTTATGCCCAGGCTAGTGTTTCACAAACCATTATTAGTCAAGTCCTGACAAATCCTATAGACATGTGTATATTTCAGCTGGTAAATTGAAATGAGAATTGCAAGCCACAAGGAAACCCTCCACCTTCTTTCGGACCAACCAACCGCATGCAAATAGGTCAAGATTACCCCAGACATTCTGCCTGGAAACACACTTTAGCGTCTTGCGAAAAATTAGCATATCTTGTTACAGGAGCTTGTTTTGACATTCTGATGACTGTATGAGGAGAGGATATGCCTAATATTCCAGACACATTATAACAATTGTTTTCTACATTTGATCGACGCGAGAAGCACGGATTAGAGAAACTACTAAGTATGCATAACTTCCGATGAACCGCGTACAAGCCACACAACAGCAGCCAATTTATCTACCTACTTGACTTCCGGTGTGCTAGAAATAATAGCAACTGTAACAAGTATTACTGATAAAACAATTTTTTATACCCGTTTTTTGGCTGGACTCTCCCGTTTACGTTTCTCGCGTTTAAGGAAAGGTTCCGTGGCTGGACTTATACGATTCTCAAGTTCAAGGGAAGGTTCCGGGGCTGGACTTATACTACTCTCACGTTTAAGGATAGACGCCATAGTCAGTCGGTAACAATAAAAAACCTAGCGGAAGCACAGCACAATAGGCTTACACAGCCGAACTGGATAATGATCCAGTTTCAAAGGAAGGTGCTTATTACTAGAAGCACAAACTTGGAGTCAATCGCAATCGCATGTCACACCGACTGACAAGTCCGCGTCCAGGAAAAGTCAACAGTAGATTAATTAACCAACAAATATAAATGTATGCTATATGGTGGTCCACGACCTCCTCTTCAGAACCGTTGTCTACTTCCCCCTAGACGCCTAGCGTTTGCATTATATTGTGAATCGTGACTGGAGGAAACAAAGAAGCAAGCTATAAAACTACGCCTGGACAGAGTCAAAATACAAGATTGTTATTTCGAAATAAACAAATTCATGCAAACCTGGAAAGTGAAAGGTGAACCAACTAAATTAACATAAGCCAGAAGTTGAAGTGAGACCAACCTTTCTGCCAAGAATCGGCGAGTCCGGGGGTGAGCTGAAGATATCGTCCAGGTCACTCTCTCCATGTCGACGATTCGAGTCACTATTATTACTCATATTATCGGACATGAGCTCAGCAAAGTCCTCTGCACTGTGGTAGATGGTTGACATGGAACTTTTGCTCAATCGCCAGCCCTCATCAGGTGGGGAGTGACCAGTCTGATCCTTCTCGCGTTTTCGAATCCACCAAAAGCTCGTAGTTTCCCTTTCATTGGCTCCGTCAAGGTCGGGTGGCATTCCTTGAGACGTCTTGCCATTTATGCTGCTAGCCCCATTCCCGTTGCCAAAAGCAACAGGACCCACACTGCTGCCTCCCACAGTCGAGTCTTCAAATATATCATCATCCTCGTCGTTACTACTACTACTATTCCCCGCAATGTAGACGAGCTTATTAGCCGGATTAGCCATCTTCCTTCAGCTTCTCTCCTGGATCAGATCAAAAATAGCAAATCCACACATCACAACAAAAAAACGGAGTTCAATCCACTGAAATAGGATTTATACGCTGCTAGTGCTTAGCAGGTATCGGATAAAACCACACGCACCACTCAAGCTGCACTCCACTCGACTCATTCAATATTATCCTTATCTCCACGCTTAGCTCCAAACGAACAATAACCAGTGAAAGTTTGTGAATTCACACAGGAAAGGAAGCCCCAGATCTCTATTCTCTCTCAACTCAGGCACGTCTCTGTTGTCTGTTCCCGATTAGCACAATTCTCACATGCAAATTATATATTAAGTGTTTGTAAATACTCTCCAATGAAGTACAGCTGCTTAAAAGGTTCTGCATTATGGCAATGACAGTCCCCTGTCAACTTGACTGCACTGCAGACGTCGTAGCCAGGCCAGTTGTCATTTGCCCTTATCCAACTCCCACTAAACTAACATTAACGCAGCCGGAGATCCTAAACGCAAACCCAAAGCATACATATGTAGCTCCTAGTTCATATTTTGATTAATAATTTCCTGCGTTCTTCTAGATCATCAAATTGATTCCCATCCAGTTCCATATTTAATAGCAGCAGCATGGTAATATGCTGCATGCTGAATCATTCATATGCACAAAAATCAATGCTAATTACAACAACTTAGAATTCGAGTTGATCCGCCCTCTGACATCTGATTTTTTTTACTTTTACGAAGAAAACGAATGAAGTGTTTACATTTGGTCCACATTTCGTAATTTTTCCAATGATATACGAAGACGAGAATGATTTCTTATAAAATTCGGATGAACATTCAACGTAGGTACTATAAACTATAATTACAAACGGCTGGTCAACTCAGTCATCATCAGTGTAAACCTAAAATGTATAATGTATGGTGTAGATGTGCTATTTCGCAATGATTCTTTTCTTATTCACTTTAGCATACTTAAAGTACTTAAGTTATTTACCTTATTGATGAACATCATCATAACATCGCTTCAGATGGACAATACGAGTGTGAAAAGCATATTATGTATATATCCTATTTATTGGAATAACGTACGACACAGGCTCAGTTCTCGTCATGTGCTATAATTTAAAGACCTTCCGCATCCACTCGTTATCCCTGAATCCAAGGAAAACGCATGTACTTATTCTGTATATTCCCCATATCAAAATACCAGCTGATTAGGGATATATGCATTTAGATTACACCTCCTGTGGCCTGTGTGTATGATGATAAGGTGCTAGATTAAAGGCGTATTGAGATCTCAAATATAAGTACATTAGAAGGACCATCTACTCACACTCATTGATCTCATTTCATATTTAGCTAGGCCACAGGCTCTACACTCACTAGCTCAACGAACAATTACAAGGCAAGGTATGGTTATATTCTATGCTGTATATTGTATATTATTGGTTACTCCACATATGGTGTGATTGTAGAACATTGCCATTATTGCACTACCCATTGTCCATGGGCCATGGCGACATGTGTCTTTTAACTTTAGCTTTATGGTGTATGGGGTTGGATTGGACATTGGACGAAACTCGATCCTTCATGGCTTTAGCTTAGGCCCAATGGAATACCTACGCTTACATTTTCATGCTGCTAGTAAACTTAAGGTCTAACTAAGGTAAAGGCTGTGTTTCAGTGTTAACCATTAACTTACGACAGTTTAGTTGATTTGCGAGCCTTGTCGCAGCTCCACCTCAACTCTCTCCCGCATCACAATTCACAATTCACATTATCACAGTCAAGAGTGTAAGCTGATTGTCGGATGCTCCTTACACAAGTGACAAGCCAGTTGTAAGTCCAGTCCGAGTCCAGTGGCCAAAACGGATTGATTACTAGGTTATTGGCAGTTGAAGTGGCAGTGGCCTACTGACTGACTGACATAAATCAGCAGCAAGAAGGAAATCCAATGTTTATTTACAGTTTTCTTGAAATAGTCCGCTCTCAGCTCACTCCACCCAACTTCCAGTCCGAGAATGAACATTCCGGGAAAAAACCCGACTTTCACGGGGGACGCTGAGACTGGACGGGATTTGGGCTTAAAGCTGCGGTTTGAGGTTTCAACATTCTGAATTACACCCAAGCACATCCCTTCCACTCAATTACAATCCCTCCAGAATTCTCGAGACTGACTGGTCTGACATTATTATCTGTTAGGCCTAACACTTAACCACCGGAATTATCTTGTGGTCATTATTTGGGCTTAGGTTGGGATTGGGAATGGGCAGGGTTAGTGATAGCCAGTAGTGTATTGAATTTGAATTTGAATTTATGTATGCATGTAAGGATATCAGTCCGATTTGGCCTTCACGGGATTTACCGGCTGCTGCGGCTCCGTAATTCTGTTTGGTATTTGCATTTTAGTTTCCTACCTTATCCTTCCAAAGTTGAAGCGCAAGTGCATAGAATTATCTATGTATGTAGTATATGTACAACGTGTATCTACACTTAGTATCTATGTATGTATGTATGTACTATGAAGCTCTTAGAAGGTTTTAAATAGTGAAAAAATCATGTACGCTTATGCTGAATTCAATAAGAAAACTTCAGTTGTTGGCACAATATTTATAACTGAATATTATATTTTGGATAACAATAACTAAGGTAAACTGTAGGCGTAATATTTGTATAACAAAGTGGTGTCATATTATTAAAGTTCCAATGACCTTGAGTACTCATCAACCCATTTTTTAATCTGAACCTTTTCGAAATTCCTTGCCACTTTCACAGATTCAGGGTCGTTCGGATTTGCACCTGTTGGTATTACAAAATTAGATCATCTATGCATTGCAAGTTACGTATTTCTGAATAATCAAAAAAATGTGAAGCTCCTTCTCACCTCTAAGATCCAAATGGTGGGCACCTTCGGGAATTATGACTGCCAGAACCGAATCGGATATGTTCTTCAAAACACCTCCACTGGACCATGGGTCTAATAGTCCGTTGCTGGGGTTGTAAAATTTAAAAATGTTAATTTGTGTTGCACATTGTTATGTATAAGGAACATGAACATCTGAATTGAAATATTAACTACTTACCTAAAAACAATGTTGGAAGCTGCATTGATGTTTCTACCTCCGTAGCTGAACATATAGTTAGTAAAAATTAACGGATTATGCAATATGTGTTGGTCTATTTAAGCGCAAGCCTACAATAGGCGAAGGCACACATAATAAATATCTGCATAATTACATTATTTCTGCCATCCATGGTCTTGGTGTTACGTTCCATTTTTTAGTGCACGCTGTTTCATACTCGGAATAATTCCATTCCG
Source organism: Ceratophysella sigillata (assembly GCA_034693865.1). NCBI lineage: Eukaryota > Metazoa > Arthropoda > Collembola > Poduromorpha > Hypogastruridae > Ceratophysella > Ceratophysella sigillata. The sequence goes on from JAQFXY010000021.1 coordinate 10,268, forward strand.
CAGGTTCAAAGAAATCGTCCTTTCCATTGTAACACATCGGCATGATCATTTCTGTACAAGCCTTTGCAGAAAAATAAGCTCACCTTGAAATAATAAATCGCTTAATCAACTTCTGATTCTAACTTAAAATGTTGCACCTGATAGTCCCAACCCTTGTCATCCAGTGACCCGGTGGCTTGACTTGTCGTGTCCAAGCATTGCACATTCCCGGTAGAATTAAAATACACATTAAGGCCTTTGAACAGAGCTTTGAGCAGAATTTTTCCTGGTAATTTTGAGTCGAATAGTTTTTCACAGAATACCTGCTCAGAAATAAAACCTTTTATTACAAAATATATTCGGCATTTAAGTTGCTCAATTATTAGTCAAAACCTTGATGGGATACGCTGGGAGTGGTTCAAGAAAGCTGGATTCGTACGGGTAGTCCACCATTGCCAAGTTTGTGTAAATGTTATTCAGCCAGTCCTTTAGAGCCGGCATTTCATCCTTTGATTTTATAGGTGCACAAAGTTTCCAGTTTGTAGATAGCCAATTTCTTCCCATAGCTCGAATAAGTAATACACAAGGTTAGTCTCCTGAACTAAATACAATAGGTTATTTCATTCTCAATCTCAACTCTAACTCACTAGTATCACCCAAAGCATTTATGTAGCTCCACGACTGCCTAATGGACTCGGAACATTCCTTAGATGCCTTCTCGAAATCCGCCGTCACAATTTGTCCAAATCGTCCACACTCAGTAAGTCCGGTAAATTGTAGAATTGGAGCCGAAGCAGCAATTCCGCTGGAGCAGAAAAAAGTAATCTTCATTTAATATGAATGAGAGCACTTTTTCCAAATCTTTACTTGCTAAGCTCAATTGCCTTCATCTTACCCTTGTATTATATGAGGATATTTCATGCGCATCCATGCCGTTAACATTCCGCCGTAGGAACCTCCAAAGGCAATAATTGGATTTTTACCATTACCAATATGAAATTTGTAATATTGGAGAAAGTCGGCAAAATCAGCTAAGGCTTGTTCTGATGTGAGGTAGCCAGATTTTTCAGGAGACTAGAAAAATAAGAGGAGCTTAATAATGCTAATAATATTAACGCTGCTAAGCCTAATGGCTAAACTCTGAAAACTGGAACCCACCGAAAAAGATTCATTTCCAAATGGCAAGGAGGATCCGTAGTAACGATGTTCAGCAAATAGGACCAAGGCCCCGAACTCGTCCGCAATTTCCCACATGAAGCCACTGTTTTGAGCAAAGAGCTCAATTGCCCCTTCATTGCCTGTGTAAAAGAAGATTGGACCGTTCTCCGCTTTGTTCCACCAACTGTCGTTATACAAAAATTTCATCTGGAAAGTGGCATTTGTGGTGAAGCTAAAATGATCGACCTAAACAGACAATTCACTATACGTTTCAGCTTTGCTCTTTTAAATATTTTAAAAGTGTGGGCAAACTCACCGGAACTTCGTAACTTCCTGTTTGAAACACGTAGTCTCCATTTGTAGAACAGAAGAGAACGGGAAGGAAGACTAGCAGAATTTTAATTTGATTTCGTTCCATCATGATTCATACGGCTAAAAATAAGATTACGAAACAAATGCACTACTGAAACTGAACCTTACTGTACCAAAGTTATACTGTAAATGACTTTAAAATACATTTGTATGGAAATGGAAGAAGGCTTATATAAGTACTGCATAAATTATGCAAGATACTGGAGTGTTACTCGGAAATGAATAGCATTGGTCAAACTCAGCTGGAGTGCCCATTGGATTTGAAATTGACCGTTTTTGTGTCTTGTTTTTCCTTCCAACTGAAATGCAGAGGTTTTATCTCTGCCTGATTTATGCCTTCTGCCATCCCAATTTCACCAAATCTTCAATCTTCCATGTACATGTACTATTATAATGGATATTATTATCGCATTGAAAGAACTGCAGCTCATTCAAACTGAACTGGAGCTAGGGTTTAGGGTCGATCAACCTTGAGCGGCATTAGAATGAAGGCCAAGAAGGGTCACGCCGCGACGGATATACTATAAGGAGACTGCATAGCACAGTACACCATTAAAAAAATTTCCATTTTCTTGAGCTTAAAAGCAATGGGACTCACTGTTGAAATGAATTTCCGAGAGACAGAGAATTCTGGGGATTCCAAAGATTTTAATTATTTATTATTGCTACTACACTTCTATGTACGTTACACGTTGGTGGCGTACTTCGTCATAGATTAGCTTATAATATACTCTATACAGTGTGCAAAATGTTACAAATACCATTATACTTGGACATATATTATATTTAAGCTCTCGCAAACATTGTTCATTACAATCTGGATTTTTGTTTCTATTAAAGTCATGTTAAATTAATTCTGGATTCCCATGCATAATCTGAAATGAAATGGAATTTGGTACAATTCAAAAATGCTAATAAATACGTCTTGTCAAGTTGAAATGTAATACTTGGCGTCAGGTCAACATGCACTAAAAATAACTAAATATCTAAACACGGTAAAGTGTATCCTAGTCTAATCTAAATTGTATACTGGATATATTTGACATTTACATTCATACATGACCTCCGCTTTAACAAAATAATTATGGATTCTCACAATTGATTCACGGAATGTTTTGTCAATTATGCATTTTAGAGGAAAGGGAACTGGACATATTTTTTCCCTACCTACGTACCTACCTAAATACTTTACCAGATTCCGATTAGCCAAATTCAACTTATTTTTACACTGATTAACGAATCACATTCACAACCTACATACATCTATCTACTAACACACATACTGACAAATAATCTTTTAAGTCTAATACGTACATCTTTATACAGGTACATGCTTTTAGCAATGCATACGACTTAGTAACTAATTAAGTAATTCTAGAAGCATTGGAAATTAGACTACGTTGCAAAGGTGTATCCATGAAATCCGAGAGCAACGATGCAGTCTCCAATCTTGGCTTCGTTACTTAAAATATTTATCCACGATCTACTTAACAACGTACTAGCGATTATCATGCATCATGTGTACTTAAATCACATCATTAACTGTTTGATTGTTGTATAATAAATGATAATGCTTATATTTAGCTGAACCGTGGTTGACAGTAAGAAGGATTCACCAGCACGACACGAGAAATGAGACATGAGACAACGCCTTGGACAGATTTAGTACTTTTAGGCAAAATTAGGGCAAGCGTTATTATAAATTCACATTTCTTAATCCAATAGTAAATATATTCATAAAAAATGCACGTTGTACGTTACTTTGCATTGAAATATTCTTTCTTATCTAACTTATGTACGTTCTACAAAAGAGGCTGAAGCTAAATATAAAATAAATTGTATGTGGAGCAACAAATAGGAAATAAGCAAAAGTACTCCTTCCTAATTTCTACCTAAATAATACATACATACCTAGATAAAATTCAAAATGGGTATGAAAATATACCTGGTAGAATTATAATACTGGGAAAATATTCCTTTCTTAGAATATCTTGTAGTTTGCCATATTGAAATTAATATTGGCGCCAGGCGCAAGTTTAGATGTACATATTTACACAGGTAGTTTTACATTGTAATGTTGGTAATTTATAAAATAGACGAGTTCGGTTGTAGGCCTGGGTGATTTGAATTGATGTGAGGAGAGCATCCGTGGTGCAGGTCAGGAAAGTGTTACTCGCAGGCCAGCTTATTGTCAAAGCTAGTGAGGGCAACAGCAAATGCCTGTGTGAAAAAAAGCACAGAAAAATGTATTGCACTGTGTACACAGTGTACAGTGTACCACCAATATGGCAAGGAAGCCACAAGGGAGGTAAAACTAATTTAGGGAACTCTGCTACAACTCTTGAAGTGGAGAATTAATCTGGGAGCAAAAAGAACCGAGAAATTACATTACTGCTTAAAATGAATTTACCTGAAGGGCACAAACAGGATAGCGAAAATCCAAAGTGAAAACATCCTCAGCCACTCTCCCGAACTGCAAAACTACGTAGTCTTCTGTAAATCAAATTTTCAGTGCACTTTAGCAATTTCCCGAATACTCTTGTCGTAACAAACTCAATTTTATTTCCAGAATCCGGCTTCGTTTTTACGGATCAGCTTGAAAGCCATTTATGCTTAGTTTAGTAGCAAAGCTTATGCACTATTCTAGTTTTGAGTCAAACTTGGGAAAGAAGACTGAAGGAAAGTTGGGAACTTGCGACGTTGCGAGAAAAATAAAGCGCTAAATGTTTGACGTTCAGCTAACGTTCGTTTGGTGGGAAGGAATGGAGGATGAGAAGTGAATGCCCAATGGGACACTCAGCATGATCTTTGACTGGACTCACCATCCGACTCATGAATCACTTGGAAATTCTTGACAGACGCCTGCGTTACTCTTCCATGAAAGTTGAGCACGTAGGATTGGCTCTCTTCGTTCCATACAGGTGTCTTGTTCTTGAGCTCCACGAGCCCATCCATCCGCTTGCTCTTCCACCGTTCTGTCCAAAACAAGTTTACAAGGAGATAAGTATGACATAAGGGCTTATCAGCTGAGACCCGGAGTGAGCACAAGTAGTTGGCCAAAGGCGGCTTAATCAGCCTATCGATTCAGATCCGGCTCTCACCGAGGAACGATGATGAACAGGCTGAGTGGACAACGAGAAATTACTTACCTCCTCCGGATCAGTCGCCTGACTACCGACCGCTCCTTCCACTTTCACGGAATGTGGTTCTATAATCTAACACTCGAGCTAGCGGCCTAATAGGATCAGGCATGAGAACTCGAATCAATTCCTTACCCAGAAGACTGTCTTGCTCAACGTCTGGACGGACTTCCTTGCGCTTTGTTTCGTTCAGCATGCCCGGCACGACGACGGTCATTTTCCTTGGCCCTTTGAATCCCAGCACATTCGTCTCCTGACAATGGACATGATGACAAGTTTCAATCCGTATCCCGACAATTCATAGTGTGACATAAGTAGCAACCAATTCTTAGGAGCTGCAGCTTATTGCCGACCCAATTCATAGTGGCGACAGCCGACATCTCAGCGTGAGACTGTCAGAGTCGCCGACGCGACAATCATGGCGGGACTGTTCATAGTGTGACAATTTATAGCCTACATTTCGTTGAACATTAATGGAAAACGTGGTTATTTATTTATTTATATATTTAGTGATAGGCCCTAAATACAATGGTACAATTCTATGCTGATGACTGATTTATTTATGATTGTATGGCTTCCGAAATTAACAATAGATATTACTGTAAAAGTAATTCAAGGGGACATTTCGCGTTTTATTTTTATATTTTTTAATGTTTTATAGGAATTTCAAATTTTGATTTCATTTTTATATTGGTTTTGAATCAAACTTCAAAGGAATTTCGAGACTAGGGATTTACACTAAATGAATTGGGTCGACTACGAACTTTAGCCGCTATGAATCGAGTCGACTATTGAACTGTCGTGACTAGGAATTGTCCTGCCCTAAATCTTAGTAAATTCTTTTGAACCTCCAACTCCGCATATGTAAATATTGGTATTATTAACAAGAGAGACGAGCAAAATGTCTTACGTAAATGACAGCAGCCAGTTCCTCTCTGAGCGTTGCCTTGTCAATGGTTGAGCCGTTCCGTTTCGCAGGTTCTCCATGGTCGAACACAGTGAACTGAGTGCCCAGGAGATTGGACCGAACCTTCCCAATAAAGGCCTCTCCACCTCGACTCAAGTCCGTTGCATCTGTGGAAATCAAGTAATTGCTCGTCGTGCTCTTCTTCCGCTTTCGACCAGCTAGCAGGAATACCTATGGATGTCCAGAAGAGACGGATCAAGGCAGTGAAAAGGCGGCTGATTGGCTCCCTCGGAAGCTTAACAGGCTCCCTGAGTCCCCAACCTGAGTTTTGGATTTAAACTAAGCCAATAACTCCAAAGTCCGATTCCCTCCTGGAGAGCTCAAGAGTTCCTCTCGGGAGCTTCTCCAGGCTTACTAATGAACTCAAATTAGCTCTCGTAGTTTAAGTCTGGAATTGAATGGGGAGCTCTGCTCAAGTAATTTATTAGCGTGTAGCTGCTCAGAAATGAGGCCTTGTGACTTGCCACTCAATCTTCCCTGCCTCATCCAGTCCTGCCTGATGGAAAGGGGAACTCTGAATGCTATGCTAATTATACGGACACACTCGAACAGGTACGCCTAGCAGCTTTCACCCTCTCAACCACTCAATCCCGCCTCTCAACTACCCGAGTTTATCTTTCTCTCCACGGCCCGGCTTTGAGCTAATACTTTTTACATCCTGAAACAAATAAATTAAAACCTAATCTTTCATTTTAAGTCCTTTCTTTGCCTTGAGCTCAGAATATTATGGGAATGAAAGTGCGGGCAGCTTAATGCTTTCACTCCGTCTCAACCTGACTCCCTAACTCCACTCATACAAAATCCAGACGTGAGATAAGATTCGAGAAGGCGAAAAAGTTCCCTTGGGAAAACCTTCCCTCGAAAAAGTTGAGACAAAAAAGTTGTGAGGAAAAAGTTTTATCGAATCCTCGAAAAAAGCTCCATCAAAAATTTGCCTAACTTGAGGTCAGGTGACATTTATTTAGATCGGTTCGAGGCTAATGCTAATGCTTCGGAGCCCAATGCCGTATGGACACAATGCCGTTGCAATTATAATACGCGGAGAACCAAATGCCGTTGCACATTCGCATTAGGTCCCCTCGGCATCAGACCCGGGATTCATTTAGATGAGGCTAAGTAAGATCTCGAGTCTTTATCGGATTGTCTTTCGAATAAAAAATTAGGTTATTTTCGAAAATGTTGGATAAACTAGTTCGAAGGAACATTTTCGAGTGAACTTGCACGTGAAAGATTTTTTCGTAGAACCTGAAGATTGAATGTAAATATGGCTCCAGTCCTGAATCAAATGCTGAATCTAAAAACCTGATTTCGTATCTGACTATGCAGAATTTATTTCAAGTCGGAAATGGGAAAGAAGTGAGTCGAATGTTCATATACTCAGAGATGCAATTTGCATACATCATGTGAGTCGAGTCAACTGTGAAACAATTGGCTGCGCTGGGCTTGTATTGAAATAAAAATGCTATTAAAATAAGCCCGAGACGGATAAGACGATATGGATGAAATAGGGAGGAGGAAAATCGATTCTTCTTCTTAACACCCAGCCAAGCCGTGTCTGAGAGCGGAAGTAAATGCTATTTTTTCTATTTCTGGTGATGGATATGGCGTATTATGGAGCACATAATGGAATAAAAGTCTGAAATTGCTTTGGATGAAAATATAATTCCTTTTCCATCGCTGGCAGGCTATGGAAATGGGAAATACAATTACTGTTTGTGCATGAGCTTTAGACTCTTGAGAAAGGAAATTGGATTTAGAAGCCGAACACTCTCAACAATTATGCTTTATGCTTCCTTCTCTGCTCCAAGGTGATAAGGAAATGAACCAGTAGTACGCTCAGGCTGTCAGCCAGGACTCCTTGAGCTATGGAGTTGTTGGCCTATGGAGCGAAACCCAGCTTTCACCTTTCTCCCGTCGTCTCGCTCCAGATGCATGTAGTAGGTTGGGTAGAGGCCTCGGTCCATTCCCTTACGATCACGTGTAATACGGCACTTGATGAGGAATCCTTGACCTGCGGGCTGCATCACGAATTGCTCAATATTGTCCATGACTTCCGCCAAATTAACACTAAATTTTAGTGTCCCGTCCTCCTCTTCACCCTAAACGAACAATAAATCATGCTTTGGATGTGCAGCAGTCGCTGGTTCAAATAAATGTATTAACTCTTTAGGTAAATGTAAACCAAATGTTTTAATGTAAGAATGTGGGAATTTTTGGAGGCCAAAGGATAACTTACGCTAAGTATCTTCTCTAACGACGAGGAGGCCCCGTTGAGGTCTGGTGTCCGATTCTTGTCTAGAACGGGAACCACTGGAGCGGAACCGTCAAAGGACTCTGAGGAAGACAGGCCTCGGGGGTCCACAGGTGACTTTAGTTCATTGCCGAATACTGGAATGGAATTAGGCACCAGATTCAGAATTTAGTTTACTCTTGGGCCTAATTGTCAATGAGTTAGAGACAGGGCAGGGAAAGTAGTCGCCAGGGTAAAGAGTAAAAGGCGAGACCGAGTCTTAGCAGCAGCTTCTTCCAGGTAAAAGTGCGTTGACAGTGAGCGCTCGTCAGCCGAATCTGATTAAACTTTCTTCTCAGACTAAAACTTTGTTTTTCCAGAGGCAAGAACCTGACAGCTCATTATTATAGCATGGAGCATGGAGGGAGCTGGAGGGAGGAACAGGAAGATAAACCTTACAGTAACACGATACACGCCGAGCGGCATGTACTTTGTAACCAAACATCCACCTAAGAACTTGGACGTAGCAAAGAAATAAGGTGCAAACGGAGATTATATTTATTTATGTATTTTACATCGCACTAGCGGGGTCACGGATCAGTGCCAAACACTAATCTCTGTAACTATGGACTGGTTACAAATTGCACGGAAATTAGTATCAAATTGTGTATTGAGCAAGTGAATACTGACTTTAGAATAACCAATCAGAAGCAGAATAAAAACTTCGGGGAGAAAGAAAGGTGCATTCTTACACACATACATTTACCAACAAATTAATAAGCTCGTTATACATCAAGATCGTGAGTCTTGGATTCAATTTAGTGGCTTCGTCGTCCAACTGTACTTGACTCAAATAAGATTGCATTTACATTTAATATTTAAGTAAGACATCTTTCAAGGATAAGGCCGCACTCTCGGTTATCCCACTCTATCTTATTACAAAGTTGTTCCCGAGGCAAATTATGAAATTCATTTTGCCAGAAGAAGTCAGCAGAACCAACCAGAAGATGATGAAAAACTTTCTGACGGAAGGAAGGAATCGAATGATAGAACATACACCATAAGATGATTAAGCTCATTATATTCTAGGATATCTATCTTTTCACGGCGTAACTAATCAATCAATTATCCTACATTACCCAAAGTAGCGGATGTGATAGCGCTATTTTCCGTTCATTGATTCTTTTTGTTTATACCACCTGATTTCAGGGAATGGATGCATCATTTATTTTTTGCCTCAACACGCACGAAAGATCAGGAATCTTCAAATTCGAACGTGCAATATGCGAGCCGATGTTCTGTTTGTATGCCTTTTTCTTTTGGAGCCAAGCCAGCACAGCATAGGTGCAATTTACGTAATTGAGAGATAAGTTAAAAGGTCAGTAACGGAAGTTTGAAAACTTCGGGAAATAGGAAGCTCCCAACTTGCACATCCACGCTACTCTATTCATGGCTTCAAGTCACGCGTTTTGACAAGTAGTTTCAGTCAACACTAAAAATTAGAATATAGAACGAAAATATTTTAATTGAATCGTAAGTTTTGAGAGTGTTCAGGCTTAACTTTTATAATTCCGTCAACCAACTGTCAGCTCAAGGAAAATTGCCAGAGTCAAGCATAAGTGAATAGAGCGAGCATTTGACACCAAAGGAGCATAAATACATATATTCTGTATTATATGAAGCATGGAGCTGTAAGCTGTAAGTAGCTTCTAATTGCCAATCCATTTCAAAGCACTCAGCTGTCATTGTCAACGTTTGCCTTATTGGGTCGCTCCATTAGACTTTGCCAAGGGTTTGTGGGCGTTTGGCCTTATTCCTTCGGAGTTAGGGTCAAAGTGACCCTCTGGTCAAAATTTCCTACAATTTAGCTGCAGTTTTGCTAACTCAAGTAACTCTCCTAGCAGTACATGGCTTAAATGAGCACAGAGCCGTAGCGTCAAATTTCCGGGCCTGGCTTTTGTTCAGTGTCAAAGAGATACATTTTGTTTTACTAAAAAACACCCAAAACATTTTTAACCAACTACATAATAAGAAATGGCGTACCCGTTTTTTAAATCTATCCTAGCGGAACAGGACATCCCTTTGAACTTTCAAATTCTGAAATCAATGTGTTAAATGAAATCGAGTTCGTAAACTATATATTCTACGTATAAAATTGCAAGATTGGATAGTCTGTCTTGTGCAAGGTTTCCATTTCTGAATTTCACGAAGACAAGATATCTATGCAGTGCCATTATTGCCAGCCTTAAAATTGCCGTTGTTAATACGCGAAGGTAAAATGAGTTTAAAATACAACAAACTAGGAAAGACGCACGTGGCAGGCGTTATTAAATTAGTGGACAAAATATTATAAGTTAAATTGCAAAATAGCATGCGTTTTTCAATTACCTATGCATTTGACTAAATGTGCTTAAGAGGTATTTGGTTAAATCTCATAAACGAATCGTGGTTAACTTCAAATGCTTCAAGTAGTTAACCCGATCTATGCGCATATTTACTTATTTGAAAAACAAATTAAAAAATGTACGTGTAGAGCTGATTGATTTTCGACATTTGAATATTCAAGCTAACACGATTCATATTAATACTGAATGGAATAAATAAAGTATTAGATAATTTATGGGAAAGCCTGGAATATTTCAAGACCTGCTGGCTACTACATTGGACGTCGAATATCTGAACATGATCATAATCTGAACATGTAAGCAAACCTATGTACCGCTCTTAAACGAATTGGGCGAAGCGCTAAAATGTTTTGAGCTTTTGGTCGAAATAAAATCAAAATATTCTTCACTTAGGAGTTCAGAATGCAGGCTGTGTAAAAAAATATTGTATATAGTACAATTACCATACTTTGCCGTACTTTTTCACCAAGCAGTACTTTAGCAGTACTTACAGGATTTAAACAAATTACAAAGCTCTCAAAAGCACTACTTCCCGCGAACCAGTACTACTGGTCACTTGGTCACCTTGGATTGTGCCATTGCCTTGTTGATGATAGGAAAATGCCATTATTAAAGCCTTAAATTTTCACTTTGCCCCATCACTTATAGCATATCCTATGCAAATCGAATATGCAAATCATTAAGCAGATCATAATTATGATCATGGTGATAATTATGATCATGATTCAATTCCTATGCTTAATGATTTGCATATTCGATTTGCATGGGATATCCCATAAGTGATGGGGCAAAGTGAGAATGTAAGGCTTTAATAATGGCATTTTCCTATCATCACATTGTACTGTACATAGAACGCAGGTAACGTTTGATCAGCTTGAGTTTGGAAAATGATCGCTCATTTGAATAGTGGATGGGTAGAGAGTTAGCTAGGTTTGAATTGCTTTGGCTTTCAAACCAGTAAGATTACCGGATATTCGAGGTCAGAGCACGGGGCCCGGGCCTGGTGCCACCGACGCTACGCTACTGAATGAACCCCAAACTCAGCTCTGTATCCCTGCAGAAGTAGCCAAGACGACGGAACGACTGGACACGGTTTGGTTGTCAAGCTGCTTGAGCTTATTACTCTGTATAACTGAATAACGACGTATTTTCAATTCTCAGCGAACATCAAAGTCCTCCTCGTATTTTTAGCCATAATAAGAGTCAGTAAATACGCTCGTAAATACGTCGTTAAAGGGAAGACTGTTGACGTAACCAGGTTGGAAGAGTATAACTCAAGGTAAACTCACTGCTTTAGATAACATATGGGAAACTTTCTTTGGTTCTAAAGTACACTCGGTTCCTTCCGTTAAGGAAATGTGATTACCTCTCCCAGTCCCTTTACTCAAAACTCATTTGCTCAACTTTATTTGTGAAAAGTTCTTCCACGAATTCTATCTACTTCACTTCTCCTAGATCAATACACTTCCATTCAAATAATTCATCTTGTAAGGCTGCCTAATGTTCTTCAATGCTAAAAATATAAAGCCTTTCTCCATGTGAATAGACAAATGAATGTGACAAATGTCAGTATAACCACATACATAACATGTGAAAAGGGCTAATGATGTGCTGCTCTCTGTACAAGAGCGTTTGCAAAGGGAGAGGCATATTTTTACAAAATTATGAAATGTAGCATGTAGCACTATTAACCTAGAAAACGGAAAACAGGGCCTTGAATTATTCAATCCATTTACCTTCAAAAACATTTTGATTGTGTATTGTTCATCCCATAGTAGAGCGTAGTAAAGAAGCACCCGACACGCACACACACATGGAACATTGCTGGTACATAAGCTCTTCAACCAACAAAATGAACGTGGGAAGACGAGCAAATCGAGCTTATTACAACAAAGGAAAATAGAAAACAAAACAAAAATAGACCAAAATGAAATGACCGAGGCTCTCTCCTTTTTGCTTCCTTCTTGATGAAATTATAGCAATCTCATAAATCCGTCAAACATTTTTCTCCCTAGCCCGGAGACACAGAATCCACTGGGAGCTGTAGTGTTGCATGTCAGTCACCAGAAGAGTCAACTTTCAAGTTCCGGGCAATTAAAACCAACTTCACCTACTTTTCCAAAGTAAACAAAGTACAGTGTTGCCTACAAGGAACGGTAGAGTCTTTTACCGGGCGGCTGGAATTTCACGGTCTTACAAACTCTCAATGTCACATTCACTCTTCAGTTGAGTCGAGAGTTTGAATGCTGCATCGTTTGAAGAGGGCCTACGTGATAAACATTCATGGAGAAAGTTGTCAAGCACATATGGAAACGCAAATTTTATTGATTCTATTTGTAGTTATGCTAGGTTAATTTTCGAAAAGCTTTCTGCAAAAACTTTTATAATTTGGGTTAGCTTCTTTTCAGAAGCCAGACAGCGGGACTTCCATCGGTGCTTTGAAACTTTCTCGGTGGACGCTTACCGCTCCTTACACTTCAACTGAATTTTGTACATGAATCGTGCTTGACACAATCGCTGCCTCGCCTGGTACTTTACGTATTCAAATCTGACTTGTGCTTGTTTAAATTTTGAATTTACGACTCCAAATCGGCTGCCCATGCACACCTGCCAAACTCTAATGCATGGCACTTTGAATGCATGTACTACAAATAGTCATGTAGAAATGTCCAACACTTGTCACCGTGCGAATTCTGTACAACCATGGATTCTATCCGCAAGGGTAAAAGACTCAGATACTGTTCGTGGAAATACGTCAAAGGATCTAAGGCTAGATTTCACTTCGTACTAGGAATTAGATTGGCTTAATTTTAAAGACCCTTCTAAAATGATTTATTTCCCCTTTATTTAAAGTAACAATATCAAAAGTTATTTTCCTCAACTTTTAAAGTTTTCGTGTAGAGGATAATGTAGTATTTTCCCCTTATGGGCTGAGTGTTTCTTCTTCAAGAGTGAAACTCCGCAGAAATATCAAACGCTCAAGAGGTAAGTCGGAGATGACGATTGTCAACTGAATAAGTTAATTTTGCATTATGTGCTGACTTTGAGCCGAACTTGAAGGTTGACTGTAAAGGTATATCCTTCAGTTTGTAACGCCTAAGTTATTGTTTAAATGATCACAAGGCATTTGGCATGCTCGTGTCGCTTATACCATGAAAATAAGAATTACAATTTTTGAGAAGAGAAAGGTACCACAAACTGTTCCAATTTTGTTTTAAATGAGTTGAAATAACTGACTTTAGCGGGTTTTTAAATAATTAGTGAATTAGACTAGGTTGATTTTGTTAAGAAATCTGGAGACTCAGATCCTTGGACGTGCAACCAGTACGATTGTCTATGAGCACTTGAACTCACTGGGAAGTGGTGGAGACGACGGGGAAGAACGAGCTGTGAGTCTTGCTGGAGACTACATGCTATTGTCTTAGGATTTGGGAAGGGAGCTAGTTCGCTCCGACGAGGAGCAGATTGGGAGCAGGACTGATTGTGAGGCTTGTATGGAGATTGAGTGGCTGAGTGAGGCACTTTTTGTGTGTGGAGAACGAATGTGAAAGGCTGGAGAAGAAAGGGTTCTCTTCCTTTCACTTTCCCTCCAATCCGATTTGTGGCTAAAACGTGTGGAAAGACATTCTGTGAGCTTGGCAGGCAGAGATGAGATTTAATTGAGAGGATGAAGCCGCTGCGGAAGACGCGGAGTGTTTGGCTATTATGCTCAGCCCAGGTGCCTATTTCTGGGAAATGATACATAATACATGGAGCGGCGGGAGCAAGCCGGACCCAGACAGCAGTACTACTTACAGCCACCTCAATTCAGTATTGAGAGCTGGATTGCGGGAGGGAGCAGCAGGCGAGATTCTGAAGACCTGGATTTAGGCATGACTGCATGCATCTCTCCGCCGCTGCCGCCGTTAGGAACGGAGCACGTAACTCCACTTTTCCAGGCCAACCAAAGGACAAATCGTATTAGGATCCCCACAACTCACTATGACTGTACCACTCGGTTCCAATCCCAAACGCCCATATTCTCCACATTGGAAACGGGGAAATTATTGGTGGCTCGAGCCGAATTTCCCATTTTCTCACTTGGAGCACCAAGAAGCGTCGTGGTGGAGGTTGAGGTGAGGTAGGACTAGCCTTTGTATTCCATTTCTTTTGTGTGGACTCAAAGGTAAGGGAAGCAGAAGAATTGTGTGAATGTTCATGGGGAAGAGGCAGAGAGGCTCGCATGTGCTTTCTCCATGCGAAGGCCGAGCTATCCCAAGTGGATGAGTGAGTCCTCGCTTGACGCGCATGTAATACCTTCTAAAAATCGGAGAGGCTCTTCTGTCTTTCTCCTACTTTTACTTTTAACTCGTTGGAAGGAAGAATAGGGTCTTGGAGAGTATCGAAAAGAAGATCTGGAAGGAAAAGCTCATTCTTGTCTTTCCTGGGAATTACTTATATGTATGAGGCCCTGTCAGGCCTATAGTCATTCAGAGGGAAAATCCATATGAGTTCAATGGGAAGTCCGGATTCTACTCATCTTCCCCACTCCGGCTCCTTTATGAAAAGGACCATTAAAAATTCATTTACGTATTCAGGAGACACGAGCATCACCTGGATCGCTCCCTTCATTCCCAACTAAGAACATTAACTCTCCATTCCTCCAGCCGCCGCTCGAGCCGAGTGATCAGTAGTTGGGCTGAGTTGGCGAGTAAATGCATTTGGGAGTTGGAGTGAAAGTCACTCACTTTCTCCCTCGCTCCATGAATGAAACATGAAGGGAGAGATTGAGAGATTTGAAGATGTTGTAAATAAAGTTAGCATAAAGTTGGCTACAATAGGCACAGACACTCCCACCGCGTCCCTTCCAATATCTTAACTCTGACAGACCAGGCTCCAAAAGTCCAATACAATTTACGTGTTAAAAGCCCTATTTTTGAATGGCTTGCAATACAACATAAGTAAAGATCCCTCTAAGATTAGTTATTTTCTCCTTATTTAAAGCGAAAATATCATTAAAAACCTTTCTCACAATTTCTTGAGTTCTTTACTTTATTCATTTTTGGAGAGTTAACTTCCGCAGGACTGCTTGACAAGCCAGTCAAACTTTTATTCAAAGTGTAAATTAGATATGGCGACTGCCAACTGAACAGGTTAATTGCATTATTTGCACGACATGAAACGAGCTTGGAGGTTGAAAGCTTTTGTCCAGTTATAAGCTTCAGATTGCAACAAAGTTATTGGAGTGATCGCAAACAATTTGACATGTTTATTATATCTCATACACCATGGATATATATGAATTACACGTTTTGAGGGGAAAAATCATAAGTTTGGGTAAAAGCATGTTTTAAATTTTTTACTTTAAACGAGGGTGAAATAGCTAATTTTAGAGGGGTCTTTAATACTAACTGTTTTCAAAGTGCAGACACGGATAGCATTGCTAGGTACCTATTGACTATTCAATGTGTGCACTGCAGGCAACTAAGGGTTAGATGTCCAATTAGAGTTATATAAAGCGGTGTTCCATAAGAGGTAGAACTAAGCGGATTGACTGACGGCGTCACTCGTGATAGCAAGATTGGGAACTAGGTTTGAGACTTATGATGACGCGGGGGGAGCTCTAAAAACGCTTTATCTCTATACGTACCATTGGTTCTCTCTTCCATTGGTGACGTCAGGCTGTTGGATCGCATGGCCTCGAAACTGTCTCCAATCTCGAGCACCTCCAGGTCATCCTGCAAGTCAGCCAAGTAGGAACCGTCTCGGGGATCCCGTGGGTCCTCGGCCTTCTTCCCTCGGTTCCCCGCTTGAGCCTGACCAACCAACCCTTCCTTCTTCTTCTCCGACGTGGGTGACTTGACCGTAACTGTGATGAAAGAATTCTCATCTAAATTCTTATCTCCCCAACTCATCTCACTTTCTCCTAATATTATTGACCCTGGCATGCTCAGCATTATTTATGTACCACATAGATCTGGGGAACAGTAACGGGCTCAACTCAGCTCAATAAGCCCGAGTACACCAGTTGTCGACGTCCTGAGTAAAGAGCCTTACAGATCCTTTCTTTTAACCCTGTCGGCTCCAGATTTGACGAAGCTCCTGCTTTACACTCGGTCAATAGAGGCAAGTGTAAACAGAACTAGACGTATGGGGCGGCTAAAAAGTCCCCTGCCAAAAAGTTGATTTACGAAAAAGTTAACCCCCAAAATTCCCTCTAACAAGTTCCTTCGATTTTTCCATCTTAAACTTTTGGTGGCCTAAGATCCTAATTCCTGACAGGTTATTTTCAGTTAGGTTGGTCAAGATTACCGTACCACAGGGTTGAATTTTAATGCTGTAATTAGGTTTGGTCTGCCGAGAGTAATTTTACTGGAACTTTTGCGGTGCAGCTGTTCTGAAGGAACTTTTCCAGGGGAATTTTTCGTAGAACCACGCATCCACGTACGTCTTCGTCGAACCTGTGTTCTCTGACTTCCACTCAAAGAAATAAATGTATCCACTCATTACTTATTCTTGAGTTGTTTTGTTTAATTTTCCTATCTTTCCTTTAAGCATTAGAACAACTTTCCTTTCATTACTACGTCAAATACTTCCGTTGTCATATAAGAGTAACTTTGAGTGAACTTCTTAATTGAGAATCCCTGCTCCACTCCACGCCGTAGACATGGGCACAATCTGCTTGGAAAACTCCGAATTTGTTCAAATATTGGGAGCAATTGGCTCGGAAATATTTTCTATTTACAGTTTCACTCTGCACGAGGATTGACGTATGTCCCCAGGTTGGGATTCAGCTTCAGACTAACCATTGTCTTAGCTCTTACACGCTTCGTAACAGACAGAAGATGTGACTTACTTAGCCTCAATCATTCTAATCTCCTTCCATGAAAAAAAATAATTAAACTACATAGCGGACGACACAAATTGAAGGATTGTCTCAACAGGAAATGCTATCGTGAGTCATGATGTGCTTGAATGAGTTTAACGTACGGAATGACAGTCGTGAAAACACGTAATTGTACCAAAACTGAGTCAGGTACAATATTTGTACTCCCAATAGTAAGCCTCACTATCATGCTTCAACTTCTGAATTTCACGTTTGCTTTAAAAATCGCCTTACCCGATGCCTCGTTGTTTTGCTGTTGGGAGGTGAAGCGGCTTGTTGGAGGGCGACGTTTGCCAGCACTGGTTACCGTGGACGTGTTATTATTTCCAGAACGAGGTGCAACTTCACGAGCGTCCGAAATATGAAGCATCCCCGACTGAATCCTTTTCTGTTTCTGTCGATTCTCGATCAATTGTTTCTATTCAGAAGAAAATAAAGGCATATTATTCCTCTGCCTAAAACATTAATGTTCATCTGGCCTAATTAATTAATGATTATGAAGAGCCGTAGATATTACGTACCGTAGAAACCTGGAATCTGGTAATTGTAACCTAATCACTATCAATTATCACTAATTAATTGACGTAATTTCACGAATCAGTAACCACGTAATTCTACAGCAGCCACAAACTCAAGATTTACGTTTGCAAAAGTCATAGGCTTATTTACGGTAATATCTTGGTCCACATACTATAGTTTATCCATGATTTTTACGCATGTAAATTAAATTAAATATTGTCAATTAAATATATTCTCAACAGATCATATACTTCAGTTTAGCTAATAATGTTCATTTGCATATGCACATGCATATGTCTTCGCCAATATTGCCCAGCTGCATAACGAAGCATTCCGTTCATAATTGAAACTAAAATTGTCAATTATTTTTTGACTGAAAGCCTGAAAAAAAATGAATTTTTGTATGTGAAGAAGGATCCTTATATTTAAACAATATTGTAGCTAATTGTACGGCTGATTCCAAATATTCTAATTGCAGTGAATTCATATGTAGATTGAAAAACGTTTTCGTGCCGAACCAGAACATGAATAATTTTCAATTAAGATGTGTATCCAATTGACCTAAAGTCCTTAATTTCCTATTCATAGAAGAAAACACGCCCGAAGAGACGACCTGAAAACCCTTATCTAATTTATTGGCGTCTTTCACTTAGTTTTATATTTGCTGTAACGCTCTGCACAGGCTGACAAAAATATTCTTACGCATACAAGACAAGCGTAATAAATAACATAAAAGATTCCTTCCTCGTCATTGATCTGAGGGGATAAAAGTAATTTATTTTCTGCCCCAGTGAGCAGAATTCTGAATGAACTGGGCCGAGTTATGGAATATCAGGCGCGTCAATGAGAAACTATGTAAGAAAAAAACACGTATTATATGAAAAGACCATGATTGAATTGGGCTGATTCAAGAAATGCATAATTAATGCATAATTGGAGACAAGGTCTCTCTGTAATTCTTAGAATCGATCCAAATGAAGCATCTTATTTTGACGTGAATGACAATAATAATGGAGAGACATCTGGCCTGATTCTTGTTGTGCAGTGAAAGTTTTGAAAAGAAGATAGTTTATTTTATAATTAACACAATACGTGCGTTACCTTTTGAGAGGCAGAACAAAACCTATTGCAAACCTCAGCCTCAAGCCTGACTGACAGTAGTGACGCAGTGACAGTACAACGTGCAGCATGCAAACTTCCAAATGAGCTCAACAACCGAGCAAAACTGTCTAGTTAGAAAACCATCGTTTAACAAGAGAAATGTAGTCTGAATTCTGAGTCTGACAGGCAATTGTTTGAAGGCAAATATGCTTCACTCTCGTTTAACCATTGTTTTTAATCGCAGAATACAAGATGCTCCTATTTATTCTCAATAAGCAACGCGAAAACTACACTGAACACGATTGGATAAACTCCTAGCTTTACCCAATTAGCTGAAAATGTAATACGATTAGCATGTGATTTAGCGATTAGCATAGGATTTAGCTCATTAACATGCAAATTCAATTTTGTCTGACTCTTTAAATTCTATGTTCTCAGCTCAATTTGTCGACGATCCCCAGGAACGATTGAGCCTGTGATTGAACACAACATATTTGAATAGGTTGTTAGTTCAAAAGTCAGACGAGAATAAAATCATGAGCTCGAGCTCGGAGATTGCTTCAAAAATAATTGCGGCTTATCCCTGACAAACGTCGAATCTGCGCTGCGAAGCCCGCGACCTCGCCGCCAGGGTATTACTGACTGTTCTATACAGTAAATTGCATCGCTTTTAGTTGAGTCTTCCTACTGTACTTGAAAAGGCTCTCTGATCCCTTCTGATTCTGTACGGAACGGAACAAGAGATAAAGGTCTCTTCCAGCATGTACCCCGCGTATAGAACAGTTCTGATTTCTGATTCCTTTGACCTTTCATCCACACACAAATGAACTTCAACCAGCTTAAAGAATTCTCTGAAACTCAGCATTACCACAGGACGATAGAGGAACAGTGTTCTGGTTGCCAGTACCTACCTGAACTATTTGACGAGAATTTTACAACACGAAATTAAGCTTCATTTGAACTTGTTATCGCTTTATATTATATGCACGCTTATAGTTGAATGTTTGAAAACTACGATTTGAAAAGGTATTAGTCTATTTTTAACCCGAGGCATAAGGAAACGATCGTTTGCTGTAACAAATTATAAGACTCATAGTTCAGTTAGCCAGTGGATCCTCGGAGTGACACAGCGCAGTAATAGCAAACCACATAATCCAAGTTGAGACTTTCATCAAACAGAATTAGTTCAACAGAATCCAGGCTTCAGTTTCACAGTTCTTTTAAGAATGAATTTCAATCCGTTTTGCTGTATTCAAATTCCAGTTCAAAAAGCACTGAAAATAACTGCATTATTCCAAATTGTAAGTAACCAGGGGTTCCTCATTTCTCTCATTCGAAATTAAAACAAATCTCAAAATAACCTTCTATTATGCACTGTCCATTTGGATACCTTCAAATTTTACGTTAATGAGATAACAGGTCAAAAATTGACCTACGGCCTCTTCCCGAGTAAAACTACACAGGCCACTTCAAGGTTTCAACACGAACCGCTGATAAAACAATATGCTCAAATGACAATACACATAGTTGTAGTTGCAATAACTATTGATGAATATGTTAACAGGGCGTAGGAGCCTTTTCGATTGTTCTTATCACCATAATTCTCATCGCGTATGCTGCCGCAGACAAAGTTATCGAGAACAAGAAGGCGGAGGTACACGATATTGGTCAGTGACTTGTGTTCATACAATTATGGTTCCAATTTTATTCTGTTTACAAATCATTGACGGAGATTATTCCGTGAATACAGATCTGAAGAATTCTTTCTACGAAGGCATAGTTCCAATTCTATGTCTTTCCTTTTACGGAATTGGAATGGGTACTCTGTTGCTGATTGGCTCCGCTCAGGTAAATACCGCCTCTCCAATATTGCAGTATCTACGCTCTGGAGTACTCTTCAGAATATTTATGTATTTACTCATTCTATTCAACTTCTTATTTTAGAGAAATCACAGGAAATGCCTGATCTGGCTGATTGGAATCGCCGTGGAAACGATCGTCTATGTCATTCTGGCCTCAATTATGCTAGCCCACATAAGTCGGGGGGAGGCTACATTCGAGAATGTTGAAGGCTACTTCTTCCAGATCGTTATAAATGTTTACTTAATGCTTATCGTTTTCAAATTTTTGAGCGAGCTTACGTCCGATCCTACTGCTGCTGGCTATGTATAATTTCTAAAGATAAAGACAGGACTAGAGGGGAATTGTTTCCAAAGAATAAGAATTGCTGTATTTTGATTTTGACGATGCTTCAGCAAAACTTTGTGACTCGTACTTCTGGGATTATTGTATGTGTTTACCACTTTATCATTTATTTTTATGTATAACGTTTTAATTTAATACTCTTGCACTGCAAATAAAATAAATGCTGTTCCTGAATGCTTTGGTAAATATATTTACCCATCCGTCTGTTTAATAAAGTAGACGAGTTTTCCGATTCAATTTTGTAAATGTTATAGAACATGGAAAATACTCCGCACCCCAACATCCCTGAATAACATAGGTAGGTATATTATGTGAGGCAGGTACAATTTGACAATAATTCAGGAATCGATATGTCGTGTAAGTAGTATAGCAGTGTGCTTAAGCCGAATTGGATTATGGCATTGTATTGTATAACAAATAAAGTAACTTGGGGCTTTAGGGAGAAGCCTGGAATTACGTGCGTACATTTCCATGCTCTCTGTTATGTCAAGCACGGAAAATAATAAACTAAATTCCGCATTTCATATTAATCAATACCAACATGCAGATATCACTCAATCCATGCCCTCGAATCAACCCAACTCTCTGCTCCTCTCCACCGCTTTGCTTTACATGCATAAGAACCTTCGTTTCTTGAATTTGCATGTCACGAAAAATTCAGTAGTGCCCTTTTTCAGCCATCATGGCATTATTATTTGTTTGCACGTTTTGTCTGCATCTTATCTCAAGGAAAATACATTTAAAACCAATATACAAATGCATTCCAAAGGAGGCATTGAAAAGAACGCAGGCATACATGGCACAATTCACATGCCACCACATATCACATCACGGCTAAATATTGAAGGTGTATTTTGCTTCCATGCTACGTGGATGTAATGAGTCAAAAGGCACATGTTAATTACCTGTTGGTCCAGCTTAAGTTTCCGAGCAATTGGAACAGGAACTGAGGCCACAAGTTCATCTCCGCCTCCGCCGCTCATCCTTTTCATTTCCAAAATAAAGTATAAAATTCCAAATATCAGTTGAGTTTGGGAAATTACTAGCTATATTTATATTATTGCTTTGAAGCTTATGGAGGCGAACCACACGGCCACAGACAGTAAATTCAAATTCACCAAACCACAAATAATATTTCAACTATTTCAATTCAACATATATACTTATGCACTTCCGTCTAGTTAGAACTGATTGCTTCTTTTGGAATTAAATTAAAGTCTGTACTTCACTCTCGTATAATTTCTTTTAAACTAAAAATCGTAATAGGAGAACCCAGCTGCAGCTCCACAAAGTGCACAATAGGATTGTTATACATTTCTGCTGAACGCAGAATCTTATTATGGTAACATTTTCCAAAATGACAAAGAGACACTTTGCAGGTAACACTGTGACTAATTTGAAATGGAAAGTTTTACTTTACTTCTTTGTCCTTTTTTTAGCCCAACAATGCAAAAAGGAGCTCATGGTAGAACTTGTGCAAAAATGCGTGTGTCCACTGTCAAAAGTTTGAGTATAGACAATAGTGGACAGTGGAGCTAGAGTCAATTCAGTCCTGACTTGACCAGAAATGAAAACGGAGTAGCATTGTTACAAAATTCTCTGGTGTGACAAAAGGCCCAGGTGTGCATCTCGAGGTAATAACATTAATCTGACAGGGAAGAAGCAGGGAAGGAGATTTGAGTGATAGGCCCCGAGTCTCTGTGCAGACACCGTTCACGTTAAAAATACAAAAAATAGGAATTATGATGAGTGAATAGTAGATCAGGGTCATGACAACAAGACGAACAAGAGCACACCAAAAAAAAATGGAGTAGAGGAAGGCGAAAATTCTACGTGCCGCTGAGCGTGGGTATATTGCGGATTCTCGATTTGTTATCTGCACATAAGAGCCCATCAGTTTCACTTAAATAACAAAGCCCAGATTTTGGTAATGAAATAATAGCAATAATAGAGATATAATACAATACTAGTCAATTCGTTGGAAGGTGGGCTGGGGTTCTTGAGCTAAAATTTATATCTGGTTCAGTTCGTTTTGTAATCTGGGGTCTTCGCACAAGAAAACACGATGGGTAGCCGTTTCTGGTTAATGAAGAGATTAGATGTTCAACTTGAATGTTCAGTTCAGGGTAAAATTGGATGAGGGCTTAATTGAAACACAGTTGAGCTGCTGCTGCTGTAGCCGCCGCCAGACCCCATGATGACTTGTCTTCACCAAATTAAAGGCAAAACGTAATGCAGTAGAGCACGTTGGAGCCGAAGTATTACGTGGAGTTATAGGTAATATCTATATTAGGCACTCACGTACTTAAATGTTCAGCAAATAGTGTAAAAAGTAAACTAACGGGATTCTGGCGGAAATTAAAGAGGAAACGAGGAGGAATATAGTGTGTCAGAGAGGCAAACACCGTGAAAATGTGTGTTTACGAGAGTGAATCGGATTTCCTTATAAGTATTTCGATTGCAGAAATACTGGCGGCAGATATAGGTGCATGCCGTCTAGTGTATTGGCCTCGTAGCACGTACGCCTTGATAAGTTAAATAAGCATGTGCTATTCAAATTACAGTTTGAGATTCATTTGAAATGCTTAAATTATTGGAAAATAAAGTCAAATAGGTGTACAGATATGGCTTGAGAAACAGATAAAAGCAAGGGAAGGAACTGTGTATCTGCGCTGTACATGCTGAAACGGACGGGATGTGACAAATGAAATTTTTATAACTAACCCTGTCGTTGTATTGTAGGCCCAGTCCATGTTAATCAGGTATTACGGTCCACTTGCTTCTTCAAAAGCAGGGAAAATAAGCTAAAAATAATCAATAATTCAAAGCTGAGAGAAGAATCTGTGCGGATAGTCTCTAATTAAAAAGATGAAGCAATTATTTTGGCCTGACTTTGTTCCACTATACAATTACAACATTATTGATGTTTCTGTGTTAATCCTCTCACTGCCTGATTCTCCATCTGGTTCTACAAAGAAGATTCTCGTTACAAAGGTTCGGCACACAACTAGAGCCGTAATAATTATATCATTAGCACCTATAAGAACAACTGACTATGAGTTTGAATTCTTGGAGCAGGTCCATGGCCCAATGTACTTAGCAAGCGTAACAGAGCTGACCATTGTTATAATTCTCACTTGCATCGCGGTCTCCTGTGCCTCCATCCCAACTAAATATTTCATGAGTCTGATCCGATGTAAGAATATGTGAAACACAAGGTTAATTATTATATAAAGAAGAGAGCTGCACAATAGAGATCCCTATCGCCATGATCAGACGTGTGGTCCTGGAAATGAGGTTAGAGGGAATACCTCAACCCTGACACTGTGGATCAGAACTTAATGCTCAACTTTTAATTCTTTCTGCACTATTTCAGATTCACTTTATTTCACTTGAAACAAAATAAAACTCTTTGAAACCCTTGCTACCGCTCTAATTACCAATATTGAACTCATTCTTTCACTCCAAGAGGCCCTGGGACGTGATCTTGCCATCAACTTTATAAATAATTATTAGTTTTAAATGGCGGACTTTTAAACTTACGTTGGAGCGGATTACCCAAATGCCTGACGCGAGTAACTATACCCCACAACACATCCACGAATAGCGAGAAACTGCAGCCCAGCTATTTACTTGAAGAAATTCAATATTTATATTAATTCGGGACGCAGTTTTACAAATTCTGATTAGAGATTAGATTAGCGGTTGTGCTGGACGATAGAAGTGGCTGAATATTTGAGGAGGGCAGCGAGTCGGTTTTAAGGGAGCCAGTTGTATGATTCGATCAACGACTCCCGTGTGACTCTGTGTCTAGTTTCTATTGGAGAGCCCGTCGAAAGAAAGTCCGAAATTATTGGAAAAGGAGAAATGTTTGGTTATTAGAGGCAGAGTCGCACCTTCGACAGACTGGCCTCTTCTGCTACTATGCAGGAGCTCCTGAGTTAACGTTACGTCCTTACACCATGTCCATTGAGACGTTTCCTGCTCCTGTCATTGTTTTGAACTAGCGTTACCATGACGACTATTAGTATTGGCACCCGCCGCCCTCAGGTCTTTCAACTTTCTCCAAACAACGTAGGCTTCTATTAGTTTCTGTATAACCCAAAAGCAAAGCTCAGGAAGGCATAGGAGAGGGCATATCAGCCACTACTACCGTGTGACACACAAGTTTCAGAGCCTTGACTCTCAAACCTTCAAAGTGGAAATAAATAACTACTCCATCGAGTAACCATCCAGAATTCAATTCAATGATGTTATTTGAAGCCTAGCGTCACGAAATCCATTTGACTTCAGTGCCGCTCGATAACCATGGGTAGGTAAATTAGGAGAAATATTCTCTAAAACCCGAGCATTTAAACTCATGGTAATATCGACAAATTTTGGTGAACAGGATGTCAAATTTTTTAAAAAAATATGGACTAATGCCTGAATATTTTGAAACTCACTAGATTATGAATTGATTTGCGGGTAAAACAATTTGTTTAGTTTTCAACTATGTAGAAACATTTACTAATACTATTCACATTCTTTGATATTGTTTTGCTCAACTTTATTTGTGCTTTGGCTAATCCTAATGCCAAACATTCTTTAAATATTACGCATACTTATTTCCATTTATCCAGAATTGAGAGTGTAGAATATTTTCTTCAGCTTGTGCATCCATCACCAGAAATAAACCACCACCAAGCATAATATCATTGAGACAGAAATCCGAAAACGAAATAAAGAAAGTTTCGGATAATTATGGATGATAATTTTAACTTCTAGAGTTTATTTTTTAATATGTTTCTTCACTTGTCCAATGGTTGAGGAAGATTCGCATTTTTGTAGAACAGCTTCTGCTAAAAAAAAGGTCCAGGATCTCAAGTAAATATTAAATGCCCATTACCCATCTAAACATAATAGAGGCTATTAAGGCTGTCAATTTTACTGCTGAATTTTAGATACATGAAAAAAAATAGTTTGCAGCAGTTTGAAGCAGCTTATACAAGTTTATCTCGTAGATTTTATTCAAATTCAAATTCAACAATGTCAATAAATAAATATGTATTTACATGGACAGTATTTCCCACAATTAAAAAATGTGAAAATGATATGGTAGTGTTAGTAGCGTATCCGTATGTATTCAGTATTCACAGTACTATCACCATCCAGAAGAGAAGACCAAATGACCAAGAGACTTTGAAATTATTCCAGATTTAGAAGCCGTACAGAATCCAGAAGATAGGCATGAAAGTAAAGATCCAAAATCCAGATTAACTAATGCAGATATATAGTTTGTATTGCATAGTATTGTAGGTATAATAATATAAAGTCTACTCTAAAAAAAACAAGATTTGGAATTGGAAGCCTTGTATTTTTCCCTGCTTACCGATAGGTCCATTCCTATTTAAAAGATGCAACAGAATGTACTTTACTTACCTAGTATATCAGGACTTGAATTTGGCATAAGAGGCATGGCTGTTAATTTAATTGCATTGTTAGTTCAGTTATTTGCTAGTTATTCAGTATTTTTTAAAATGAGAAATTCACATGTCAGGGTTGCCTAAAATGTGTTAACATGCGGGTTAATCAACGGTTAATCAAAGGGCGTGTCGTGTGGTTGTGGTTGGTTTGTAATGTTAACTGGTCTCAACACCGTCGTGTATTCTATCATCCACATCCAGCCTCGAAACAGTCAAAAGCCAATTTCGTTATTCCGTAGCCTCAACTGCATTCTGCATTACGTTTTATGATTTAGAAGTGCCTCATATTTCAAATAAGGTTTTCTAGGTTTTACAATATGACTTGTAATTAAAATTTGTAATACTGTATAATTATTGTAATGTAATAACAGCCTGGACAATTCAAATCTTATTGTCTCAAAGATGGTCTTATAAGCACATTGCCGCGTGTGGATGTATGCGGCGGGGAGGCCGAGACTCGGCCTGTTTTTTTGCTGCGTACGCTCATGATGGGAAATGCACAGAGGGACATTCAGATTCAGATTTAGTGAGAGCGTGTTGCATGTTGGATTGGATTGGCAGAGTAGTTGAAACAGAACGGACAAGGGAATGGAGGGATCCGAAGGAACAGAAGAAAAGCCGCGTACCCTTTTCGTGGGCAACGTCCCACGGACCGTGACCAAACGGGACATTGAGACGATCTTTGGGGACTTGGGACCCTTGAAACGCTGCTTCATCCAGTATCCACGCACAGGTCAGACACTTAACTTGGCACTTGCACTCACGAGCTCGGTGGAAGCATGGAGACTTGGGAGCACAGGGGAAGTGGGACTGGGCTCAGTGGGAACTTCAAAATTCTCACCACGTGTCAGGTCACAATTCCCATGTGCTTCTCAACTGATCCAACTCACGTCACAAAAGGCCACAAGGTCGACTGTCATTCTTGACATTGGACCTCCAATGTCTAGATTTTTTAATGATTTAGCTATTTACGTTACGACTGTGCTTTATATTATTATACCTTGTAAAAATAATTACCTAATTTGAAGCAACAAGCAAACCAAAGTAAATGTTCTATGTTCTATGAACGGTTATTCAATTAAATCACCGATAATGCGTGTGTTGTGTTCTAAACGTGCAAAAGACTTCGAGTCACTGATTCAATTTTATTCAGCAAATTAACGAAAGAGCCAGATTTTTATGATTTAGTAATCACTAGTACATATATTGTATATTGCAAAACAACGTGCTACACAGAAGCAACGTGAGTAATTCTTTGGTTCAGTTAAAATGTGAATTGGAAGGTGAACTGATGGATCCAACGTTTTATTCTTGCTCGTAGATGGGAAACATCAGGATGACTCAACAATAGCCTACGTTACCTACGCCCTTCCAGAAGATGCCGAAGCTGCTATAGAAAAATTACAAAACCATAAAATTGGAGACAATAAACTTATTGTTAAGTTTGGAAAGTCCAGAACTGAGCAACAGCGGGATAAACCAGTGAGAATAAGAGCTCCTGCCTATGATGCTTCCAACGCCAACTCAAATCCGAATCGGGAACCGCTCGCTCCAAGACAAAAGGCACCTCGACAAAAGCAAATTAATAAGAAACCTCGTCTCATTATAAGAAATCTCTCATTTCAGGTACTACCTACTAGTAATTACGTAGAATTCTACCTTGGTAGTGATTTTAAACCATAACAAATAATAATACAGTATCTATTAATCATTGATTATTTTTTTTAGGTAACTGAAGAGAAAATGCGTAAGTATTTTGAGCCCTGTGGCAAGATCAAGGAGCTAAATATTCTAAAAAAGCCGAATGGAAAACTTGTTGGATGTGCCTTCATTCAATATGAAACGGTTCATGAAGCGGCAAAGGCTCTCAAGGATTTAAATTTAAAACCGTTCATGGGTAAGTCAGATTTTGTCTGCTACATCTAAATGTAAAGCAATAATTAAGTTTAACTATGTATAACATTGGTTTTTGTTGATAGGACGGCCCATCGCTATTGATTGGGCTCTAGCCAAGGCGAAATTTCAAAAGCCAGGTGAAAAAGACGATGCTGGAGATGATATTGAAAATGTTGACAATCCTGTTGATGGGACCACTGAAGAGGCAGACGTCAAAGTTAAAGACGAGCCAATGGATGACGGTGTATATGATTACTTGGGTCATTCAATCAAAATTAAAAAAGAGGAGCCAGATGATGAGAAACCAAGAGCAAAGAAACGAAAGAGGAATGACGATTCGTAAGTTATTTTAATTTTTAGTACTCCAATATGAGCAATATGGTTCTGGTGTTTCAATGGGAGATGTGATGAACGACCAACGATACTAAAGTATCGTAATGCATTCCTGAAAATTTTTTGTAGTTATTTATGAAGTACCTATTCTGTAATAGGTCCACGGATGAAGATGAAGACGATGATGACTCTGATGCTTCTGTCGTAGACGAGAAGCCCCGTAAAGTGAATGAAAATGACGCTGAGGAAGGAAAAACTTTATTCCTCCGAAACCTTGAATTTGAAACATCCGAGGATAAATTGAAGGAATTCTTTGAACAATTCGGCCCAGTAAATTATGCAGTATTGTGTAAAGATAGGTTAACTGAGCATCCCAAGGGCACTGCATTTGTCAAATTCAGGGTACGTGTAAATCGTAATGATTTTCTAAGCATTTTTTAAAATCAATTAATTCATAAACTCTTATAACTTTCTAGAATTCAGCTGATCTCACGAAGTGCGTGGAGAAGTACGAGGAAGACCCGGACATGTTTGTTATGGGTCGTCGTCAGTTCTATGTGACCTTGGCAATTACCAGGACGAGATTAGGCCAGAAACTTCAGGAAGGAGTTAAAAAAGAACCAAGTGACAAGCGGAACTTGTTTTTAGTTAGAGAAGGATGTAAGCAACGTTCATACTCCATAATTATATTGCGATACAGCTTTCGACTAGAGTTGAGCTATATTGGTTATCCTGATTTCAATACTTTAGTTATTCGCCCTGGAACTGAGGCTGCTGAGGGAATGTCGGTTACAGATGTCAACAAACGAGCCTCTTTACATCAAGTTAAGAAACAAATGCTCAAGAATTTGAAGATTTTTATTTCGGATAAGCGACTCTGCGTTCATAATCTTAGTCCATCGTATACGGATAAGCAACTTCGAGCTACCTTTCTGAAACATGCCGGCGCAGGTGCAAAAATTACAGAGGTAACTAATTAAATGGTTTACGAGTTTTTGGGACTGTAATGATATGCTATGACATAGTATTTGTCAAATATATGTTCTAAAATCGGACGTATTGTATTGCAGGCAAGGATAATGAGAAACATGAATGACATCGACCTCAAGGGAGAAGGTACTTCAAAGGAATATGGTTTTGTCGCCTTTACGAAACACGAACATGCTTTGACAGCACTCAGAACTTTAAATAATAATCCTAAAATCTTCACATCTACCCGAGTAAGTGATCCTGTTGTTAGTGTAATGTCTATCAATGTAGCGTACTTGGTTTGGTAACCATTGGTGATGCTGATACGAAGTATATATCAAATTGCAGAGACCCATTGTTGAATTCTCACTGGAAAATCGCGATGCGTTGAAAGCGAAGGAGAAGAGAACAGAAAGGAGTAAGGAAAAACTACGAGCCGCTCCAATCGCAGATGACAGCATATCTGAGAAAGAGGGTGAAAGTAAGAAGAAAGGAAAGAAGAAGAAAGTCAAAACAGAGGCGAGTGTGATGAAGGATAAGAATGATCTTCGGAAGAGTCATAAAGGTCGAGAATCGGATGAAATTGGGCTTCCAGCGTTTTCTGGTCTTACGGCCAAGGTTGGGATTTCCACAATTCCCAGTCTCAAAGCCAAAGGGAAGATTTCACGGAATAGTTTGAAACCTGCCAAACAGAAGTCGAAGAAGAATCAGCAGGAGAGACGAATGCGCGAACCCAAATCAAGACCCAAGTTCTCGAAAGACAGAGGGGATGACGTTGACCAACTCGTGTCTCGCCATAAACAGAAGACGCAAGCCAATGTAGAGTCGGGCTCAAAGAAGAAGCGTCGAGAGAAGTGGTATAAGTCCTAATTGCTATTTTTTAATTCAAATGTTCCCGAAGCCGTTTCTTGTTATTATTACTACAATGTTGTACCTAATAAAGTTTAAACATCTGACTTTGCTTAAATATTCCGATATTCGTGTGTTTACAATATGTAAAATCATCGGCGTTGTTGTATTTTTTATATTTTATTCCAACTCAAAGCATATAATGTTAGTAATTCCTTTTCCGAATTGTGAATATTGAAATGACATTTGTGTAAGATATAAGCTCAGTTTCAAATCCATTAGATTTGTTGACGCTCCCATATTTCAACTCAACGCGTAGTTGTTATTTCCACGTAATAATTCTCGTTTTCCCAGATTCTGTTTTCAAGAAACTCACTGGCTTAAAGTTAGGAAAGGGCAACGCGGTAAACATCCTTGAATAACTCACTAAATATTTGGCTGTTTTGAATAGAATTTTTACTAGAATTTTTTAGCACTGTAAGCTTTTTATAAAACCTAGCCTAACGTAACTAGAATCAAGGTAACTGGATTTTCATCTGCAGCTAGTTCACTAGTTTCCAACTTTTTCCTTTGGTGACCCTGCTCCAACCGCTTACTTTCTACAGCTGATATGTTTTTTTTTAATTCGTTATCGACGTGACACATGTCATGATTACGTTGGGACGGATGATCATCCAGACCGTTTACCGGAGAAAAGAACTTTTGAACGGACGACCACTTAAATTGTTTACCGGACAGGACAGTGTTCACCGTAAACAAGAGAGACGGTGTCATGCTGTTTGTTGATTTCTCAGACTGGTGGAGGTAAGTATTCCAATCAGCCGAGCCAGGCTTGCCTTTCCTAAATCAAGCAGAATCGAATGGCGTAGGCTTCGACGTGGAATTTTAGCGTATTACAACTCTCACGATTTCGTATAACGTGTAAAAATCGGGACCAGTTTCCGGATAAGAGCTATGATTAACGCTCTGACTCTTTGCAGAACAGTGTTGACTGAGAGCAATACCAGGTCTCCAGGAATCGAGAAGAACGGAATAAAGCTCGATAGCGACGCCGCCTTTAACATGAGCCAATGTTGGACAAAACTCAGCCGGTTATGTGGATTGAACGTAGTTCTTAGTTCTAAACTCATAAATTGTAACGGTCAAGTATTAAATGCAAACCAACCAAACCGGTCGCACCGGAGATTTAAAAACTTCCACACAAATACCGCAGAACATTCAAAGCTTTAATTCCAATTCTTGATTGATTAGGTTTTCTGAAAAAAGCATCGCTTGATTGAAATTACTTACGTTAGGTTCGCTCTATTGTATTTTTTGATTTGTATCGTATATTTGTACAAAATGTTTGATGTGTTTGGCGTAAATAAATGAAACAAAACAAATCAGTGAAGTTTTTGTTTTGTTGTTCCGATTTTAATACAATAAATAGGTACCTATTCATCCAGGTGAACCAGAAAAGGGTTGGCGTTAAGCGGAGTTCGGAGGGATTCCACAATGCGTGGGGTGCTGACTCAGAGAGCATTACGCAGAAGAGGAAAGGGAGCGAATCGTTCCATTAGTTCCAGAAACGGACTCAGCCGCCTAAGCTGGATCGATACTTGTCATGCAAGAAACTTTCTTGGAGCAAAAATCCATCAATCGGTTCTGAGCTCATACGGACAAAGAAAGCCGGGGAGGATGGACTCAGCTCAAGGAACTCAAGGTGTCGTGGATGAGAAGACTGAAGGGGCAGGTAGCACACCACCCAACGAGCTCGAGTCTCCGGTATACCTTCCCAACTACGATTTAACTAATAAGGGACCCGTGACTGTCAAAGTAATTATTATTGGTGATTCCGGAGTGGGGAAATCAAAGTGAGTTTAACTCTAATTCAACAGCTAAGTAGCAGTAGTTTACATTGTGCTTAACTAATTTCATTGTATTTCAGACTAATGGAGCGCTACCTGGCTTCGTCTTTCAAACCCAGGACGATGTCCACGCACAGCATCACCCTCTACTCCCATGAAACCACCGTGGGAGGCAACCCGGTGATCGTCGGTAAGAGAATTCAATCAAAAGTATCTGGAAGCGTGTTATATTTGTAAGGCTTGCCATACTGTACCATCCATAACTTGTCGATTTGACCCTGCAGATTTCTGGGACACGGCTGGCCAGGAACGTTATGAGCCTCTGCATAAGGCGTACTATTTCCAATCGCATGCTTGTCTCTTAATATTTGACGCAACTCGAAAGGTATCCTATAAGAACCTTCCTAATTGGTACAACGAGCTGAGGGAGCATCGACCCGAAATCCCTGTCATCTGTGCTGTCAATAAAATAGACGGTATGGATATCTAGCCAATCCAAACTATGTAGTACTGTAATTCTGATATAATGCTAACAACATATCATATATATTTCACGCATTGTTTTTCAGCCAATCTCGACGTAACTAAAACCAACTTCGGCTTCGTCGAGAAAAATAAGTTTCCGTTCTATTTTG
Source organism: Ceratophysella sigillata (assembly GCA_034693865.1). NCBI lineage: Eukaryota > Metazoa > Arthropoda > Collembola > Poduromorpha > Hypogastruridae > Ceratophysella > Ceratophysella sigillata. The sequence goes on from JAQFXY010000021.1 coordinate 43,203, forward strand.
TCTCAGCAGCAGATGGGACCAACGTTGTGAGCGTAAGTAATTCGATTAAAATTTTGATTACTTCAAAGATTCTTAAATCTTATGTTCGTGAAATCTTTCAACAGCTTTTCGAGGACGCGATTGTACGAGCTGTGAAATATAAAGCCGAGTCGACGAACTGGGAGGATGAGATACTCAACATGCTGGAATCTCTCAGCACGTCTACTTAGTCCAAATCAAACTGCATCAAATACTTGATTGTCCCTTCATCGAGCGCTTGTGAAGAAAAAAAGACTTCAATTTCAACTGGTAAATAATTATTCGTAATTTACAATCCGTCCTCATCACAGAAGTTGGTTAAAATGCTTATGTAAATTTTAAATTGTTCCCGTAAAATATCCGGATCTGTTTGAAGTATTAAGGAAGTAGAAATATTGTTACCAGCACACTAACATTTATTTTTTGTGAGAAATAGCATTTGTAAGTTTTCTAATTGGAATCAAATTAAGCTACACTGTAGCATGTAACACTGCTACCGGCACGGGGTAAATCGTAGATCTAAATTATTACAATGTATAATTGCAATTTCTGTCAGTTCATTCTAGTAATAAATACTGTTCGGTTCACTTTACTAAGTTTATACTTTTCTGTGATAAAGTTTCAGGTACACTGTCGAACAATCTCATAAAAATACTTTCACAGTATCATCGGTGCGGTGTGAACCTAGTTTTGTAACTTTCTACTCTCAATCGCATAAGATTTTCGTTGAATCCAAGCTAAGAACTTTCTTACCGCGCTTTCGCTCAAGGTAAAAATTGAAATTGCTCAAACCTAAGCCCTCACAGAATACATTTGTAGTCTGTTGTTCATTTTGTTTCAATATATTTATAGTACATAAGTAGTTAGTTCGGCTTTGCCGTGTTTGAAGAAATTGAATATAAATACTTGTAGATTTCAGCAGATTTCAGGCCTTATTAGTATTCAGCACTGATGTACCAATACAAATAGTTTTTTACAGAAAAACCATGATTCTGTCTGTACGAAAAATCTACCGAATTAAAACAAATCATTTGGATAAATCGAGCAGCAGCGTATATTCCTAAGATTACAGGGCAAACGTTAGATGAGTTGCAGAAAGTAGCCAGTTTGTATGCTAATAAACCATGAACATGTATTACAACTACAAAGCCTAAGTTGCACTTATTTCAATGCTAATATGCATTAAACATAATTAGTTCTTCGTGTTATTCACTTCTTAATGTACGAATCATGAATAGAAGAACAAGCCAGAAAATTAAACTTTTCTACCATGACCATGACATACTCTCTCCAGCCATAAATATTTTAGTGAAATAAGTTGATGGCTGATGAGTAACTCAAACAAGTTGATCAATTAATTTAATCAATACAACGGCTGACGGAGAAGTTGATGTATACAAGAATGGGAATAATAGGTCTGTGTCATAATTTAAATCAAGTGGAACTAGTTGGCGTCGGTGGGATTCTTCAACCCAGCAGTAGTCAAGTTATATGTATTATATTTAGTTCAAGGTGAAGTTCCCAATTGTGTAAGTTGGGATTTGGATCAATAAATAAATTTGTGGTTGTTCACATCATGAATATTCTCATGTTTACTTGTTCCTTTCTGAACATTCGAAACGAACTTTCCATATCGCTCTATCCTGCAGTACACGGGAGAAAGGTGTATTGGAGACTAAATCCAACGTCCATGTCTGGATGAGTTGCCTGGGTACAGTATGTAATGGAAATGAAGTTCCCTGGTGTTGTCTGGTTTACTGTGAACACATTAAATATGCATTCACAGAGTTGTTGGTTAATTTTAAGACGGTCTGGAATATCCCAGCTTACCTTGCACCATCCCGTTGTTCAGAGTGTCTCCGCAGAAACGTATGCCGTTTATAAGTAAATATTCATCTACGCAGACACTGGGAGCAGTTCCTTAAATCAAAATATGCTCAATCATTATATTGTTGCTCGAAACAGGAAATTTTTGCTTAAAGAACTTAAAAAGTCGAACCTGCCAGCATAAATGTGTTTTCCGTTAAAAGAATGTTACAGTAGCCAGGATGAACCTGGAAGCAAATATTTATGCAGAATTTGTTGAGTTCTTGGCCCATTCCTCCATTGTAGTTGAAGGACGTAATAACACCCGACAAATCCCGGTACCACTGTTCAAAAGGAAAACTATGTTCATAAATCATCGCCTTTAAGTTCCATTAAACAAAATTAGCATACTTGGTTGCATGTGGACGGAGCAGCACAAAAATCGGTTGACTTGAATTGGACAATACGTATTTTCCATAATCTTGCATATGTGTCAGTAGAGAGAGTAATTACCAATGTCACCGGACCCGAAGCTTGCGCCAGGTTAATATACTCTGTAAAAATGAATTTCAATGTTTGTATTAAGAGTCTAAAAAGCCTATTGTTATTTCGTGAATGGAAAGCATTCTCTGTCAGTACGTTATACCTGCATACGTTTTTTAGTTCGCCACGCTGTAGGATACACATGCAAACTTCTAATCAGTCATTTGAGCCCAGTCATTTGAGTACGACCAAGTAATATAGACACGAGTGTGATACAAATGTTGTATTGACTATAATTACCCAATGCATTACAGTATTACGTCAAGTGGTTTGGTCAAGTAGATGTTGGTCAAACACGCCAACTCTCCACAACGGAAAAAGCCTTCTTGACATAGATTCCTTATTACGAGCTTTTCTTAAACACTCACCCATTTGACCTGTATTCAATCCACAGAGGACTGGATAGGAAGTAGCCGAACTGCCGCCCAAGACCGTGATTGCAAGGGAGTCATTGGAGCACGCTCCTTGTGTTGGGCCAAGAATATCGAAGGATATATATTCCAAATACATCTGAGTAGCCTGGAATATCAAAACGCAGAATATTAAGGACAACAAAATGTATGCAGAAAATAAAAACTAAAACGGGATCTCAATTCTTGGGAAAATAGGTCATTGAAACCTAGATTTCTAGAGAATTTTGAAATGATGCATGGGGATACAGTATGCAGAATGATTCAGTCGGATTAAAATCAATGTGCCACTTACTCCGGCCAACTTATTCACTGTTATGGTACACGAGAGTGGTCCCTGTGTCGAGGAAGGATATGCAGGATTTACAAAGTAGGTATTGTTTTGGGATACAGTTGCTCCGCAGGTTTCAGTAACTACAACGTACAAAAATTAACTTTGAAATTGAATTGAAACCAGTCTCTAATCAAATCCTTCCTAAGAATTTACTTGTGCAACAAACGCCGTAGTTTCCAGCACATAAGCCAGTTGCAGTTCCGCCAAGATTAGTGCATTCTCGCTGGGAGAAGCAAACTCCGATATCTCCAGTCGTTGCATTACAGGGAACGTTTTCAAAGGAGATGATACTAAATATCCCACCGGATACGACTGGAAATACCACATTAGCTTACAGTTTTTAATACTTCAAAATAATTTACTTAAGAAACAACAACGGGCCCGTCATACCTGACCGTCGCGCCTCGCGATAAGAATCGTTGTTGAGCAAGCCTCTCTGTAATAGTCCTGAGGAAGCGTTTGATCCAATGGTATAAGGCTCTATATTCTGATTTCTAATTAAAATGCCATAACTGCTGCCTGATAAGCTCAGAAGTAGCGGAATGCAGGCTACCAAACACACTTCGACTAACTTTCTTCGGAACGGGTTAGGATAATTCATTATAATTGTCCAATATGGAAGTTACGCAGTAAAATTTGGAAATCGGAAATGAAGAACCGCGTCCCTCAGAAATTTTTGACTTTGTCTCGGTATCTCTAGAGCACAACTAATCCTGATCATGGTTTTTTCTTACTTTGTTTTTGGCTTGACGAGATTCAACTAATAACGGAAGTCGGGTGTTGGGAAAAGGAAACCATTCATTTCTGGGTTAATTCAATTCCAATTGGGTTTCTCTGTAACAACCGCACTCAAACTTGGTCTCTCATTATTGGTCTTAATTTATGCTAATTGCAGGTTCAGATAAACGTACGTTTATGTACGGACGTAGTACATAGTAATCCTTCGGACATTCCAGTGCATGCTGCAAATAGATCATGCTCTCATTTCGCTTCTTCTGACTAATTCTAACCGCCTTGTTCAACATTGGGTTTTTAGGTTAGAAAATGAAGACTGGCAAATGAAAATGTGAGTTTTGTAGATAATGTTCAAAAAATTCTCCGCATCAAGAACACATGATAGCATCCTTTCTAAATTATAAAGCTAAATGCCAGTCAACTTCCCAGGTTCAATTAATTGATACAACAACAAAATTAAATTTATTACAGTAAAGGAATAACGCAACAAAAACGTAACAATATAACAAAATCAATAATTTACCACTAGCTAATGGTTCAAAGTACAAACATGCTTATCTCAGTTCTTATTTGTGCAAATACAAACTTTGGAAGTTCACCTACAATTGGTTGAGCTATTCCACTATACAAGCCATGAGTCATATTTGGTATAACAATAACAAAATGATTCTACAAAACAGGTTAACAATAACAACAATAAATACTATTACATACTTAACAAAAGGGATTTTTTTACTCCCGGTATACCTTCAACATTGGTAACTAAATTGTTATTGGTAAGTATTTCAATATATGTATAATGCCTTTCATTCGTTCTCCAAGTCATCGATTTGCAATAAAAATTGGAATTGATGGGTAACAGGGTTAAGTAGAGGGTTCGACGAAATCATATCATTTGCATAACTTTCTTCTAATTGAATTCTAGCCAATTCAATATTTTCGATTTTCATCATTGCGTTCTGTACAAACAGTTATTCGCTGTGTACTTAGCTCGACAAAGAAAAGAAAGAAGACACTACACATACGTGGCTAACAGAAAAGTAAATAAAGGTCAAGGTCAAGGTCAAGGTATAGAAATTGGTAGCCTTGAACAGAGGGCTGACTCACGAAACAGGTGGCAGGGACGACGAGTTGTATTCCATGGAGAAAGTTGGTAACCGAGCCACCTTGGGTAAAATTCACGTTAAACGCCCAATGTATTTAACTTCAGACCTGCAAATCTCCCTTCGTAGAAGGGTTGTTTAAACAAAAGCCCTTTTGTTCGTTATATCTTGGTAAAGTTCGCAGGTCAAGTGTCAAGTCAGAATTTAGATGAAACTTTCTTCACGAGTTTATACCACGTCGCCCCGTTCCTAACCAAAACGAGCGAAAAGTTTGAAAGTTGAACTGGAACCGGTTCTTTTAAACATTTCCTTGTCAACGAAGGCTCCAAACAACACAGACAACAGAGGGTTGACGGTCAACAGTGTAACTTTGTTTTCCTGACACCTGAATCCTGGATTATGTCAAATGTTAGAATGTAACTGCTTAAACGATTGACATATCCTCTGAGCTGGGTGAGTGACTGTGCTCGGTGACCTGCCACTACTACTGCTAGGATGGACTAAGTAAGACAAAGGTGAGCTTTGGCTTTTATCGCGTATTCTACATATTTATGTTGCATGTTATGTAACAAATGCAAAGCATGCGCCCGCCTGTTACCATTAATGTAGAGTTAAACATTCCAAAATTAACAGTACACTCCATGCTGTCGTGCATTTCGTGTTCTTGGATGCGGGTTCAGCAAAGGGTATGCAGGGGGAAATTCTGTTAAGTAACCTCACTCAACTGTTAATTCCAGCTGAGTTGGTGCGAGTTAAGCAAACGTGAGGCACATGCAAACGTATACTTTTAACTCTTGTTAGGATAGGCCTCCCGAACGCCTGCAAGACAAATAAGTACTTAACTGACGGTAAAAATATACTTTTAACTTTTTGGGCCCTCCGTTTCCGATTACTTAGCTCCTCCGGTCAGTTAGGTTAGGATTTAGGATAGGTACGCCGAAACGTTCGCAAACGCAAAGGACTTGTGTCTTGCGTGTGTGTAGTAGACAATGTACTTACTAAGTATTGCATATGTAGGCACATACAAACAACATAAGTTTAGAAACTCGAAACAAGTCCCAGGCCTCAAGGACCGTAACGGCATGGGAAATGGGAATGGGATTACGTTGTATATTTGGTCGAATACTGAGTGTCACTTGTCAATTGTAAATCCTTAATCCATGACAGCATGATCTGAATACTGAATGATGTGAAATGGTAAGGTTTAGGCGTAGGTGTGTCCTAACCCGGTGTTGACATACACGGATTTTGTCGCCAGTTAAGGAAGAAGCCCCCGCCGACGTCCAGCTCATTCGTTCGAACAGTCACGATAAAGGGTCCATTGCTCACATCTGGTCAGGCCGAAAGTAAATTAAAAATTAATAAATTTGGTTGTAATAATAGGTTCTTCTGGTACTTCTACGATGCTTACGGATATAATTTAATTACCTATAAAAGCAAGTACCTTTTGCCATTGTCACAATTAATTATCTTAGTACTTACATGACTTATGGCGCAAGCGCGAGATAAGTAGGTTTTAAGTTCATGGGTTTCATATATTTAGGATCGATCCAGATAATAACGATTTTACTTGCAAGAATAATGTAATACTACTGAGGTAAAAAAAAATACAAACCACATCACATAGTTCAGAATCCGTTTGTTGGGATTTTAGCTTAAAATAACCTAAATGCCCACATTACTGGCTCAGAACTCTGTGAATCCCGTTTGCAAATAATGGGTTGTGAAACTAAACGTTAGCCTGAATAATTAATATTTGTACATGAACATACAAATCTTGTGGTAGCGTAGTTTAAGCCTAATTTATGGGTAATTGATAATAATTGGTTCACCTGATAATTGCTAAATCTTAAAATCGTCTGTTCACTTCATTGAGCTGATTATCTAGAGTTACACTTTCCAATCTGTCTCTTCCTGATTCAGATATTTACGTGTTTTGATTCAGATTATGAAAAGTTAGTCAAATTCGTTTCTGACCACATTACTTCTACGATAAATACTGCATATTGAATACACACACCTGAATAGTACATTATATTACATCCATTTTGTAGGTATCCTAATCGAATAATAGCCCATTTCATGGGGTTCAATAGCCAAATAAATAAATAAATGATCCAATGCTTTACTAAAGCAACTCTGACATTTGTATTTTTCATGATTAATGCTACTCACCTGTAACAGGAGCATCTTCAACGAAATGAATATTTGTAGTGGCATCGTTAAATCGCTCTCCACAAAGTCGATAACCATTAATGAGAATATAGTCATAAGGGCAGTCACGAACACCGACGCCAGCCTGCCCACCTGGAATCACCAAGTTTCCATTTTCTGGAAACCAATCAATTTACGTGACTTAAGAGCGGTAGATTACATCTGCTGAGATAAAGGTCGAGCATGATCCATGATTGTGCGAATTCTGTATTTATGAACTCACCATTGGCATTCACTATTTGGAAGGGCATGTAGGTTCCGTCAGGTCCGGCATTCGTATATGTGACGCTGCAGAATCCGGCTTCCTTTCTTATACATATAGCGTAGTTGAGGTTATTCTATGAAACGATTATTCACAACGCTGTTATCAGTGATCGGGTTCAAGTTCTTGGAAATTTAATTTATATTGACTTGTGTCGTAGGCGGAGATACTGTTTCTCCAATCATGTAATTGACTATATTCAGGTTTTTCATTTCAACTACATAATATACTAAAGTTATAGGTGCACGAACGAATGCAAAAAGCGCACTCGGATATTTCAATAGTTTGTATAGATAGCGGATTACAAAGGACTGGATACTCTTATTTGTCGAATAAAAAGATTTTAAAGCAATTACCAAATATTGTGGAGATGCTAGTGCGTTGTAGTTGAAACTGTTGATTGTTCCCATCACGCCTGAGTAGTATTGCAAACAATGTGACGGAGCACCGCTGGGATTAATTGTTTCATACTGCGTGATCCTTATTCTCCAGCTTCGGGCTCCGTCACCTGTTGTCATGACCGATAATTGAATTCCACTCCCTGACCCCTCCGTCTCCACGTATACTGGAAACAATGGAATCGATTAATATTAATATCTGTTCAGGACTTTATTGCTTTATTTCGCCCTAAGCCATTAACCTTTGTCTTGAAATTATTTGAAATAAAAGCATATTACATAAGCTGCACAAAATAATTACAATGAGTTCCGTTGTTCACTCCACAAATGATCGGAATCACATTATTTATATTCTGGCCCGAAACAACAAAACGATCTGTATCACAGCTCCCCGCATTTGGCTGCAGTAACTAAAAGAAAACAATATTTTAGCGTTAGCAAATACCAACTTTCACATAATCACGGTGCATTTTTTTTACAATTAACCTACCGATAAAATTTCAAAGTCGAGTCTCATTTGCTTTACAATGGGCGAAATTTTTCTAATTTCAATACTACATGTGGAAACGCCGGTTGGGCTGAATACCATTCCGCCGTCCACAAAGTAGGTTCCATTGATTCTGACCACGGATCCACATGATTGCTGAACTATAAGATCCGTGCAAAGTTGTTTTATTACGTTATTCTCGTATCTCACCCACCTTCATGTTAATAGGATGTAATTATGAACTTCTTACAAACACAACAAACACCGAAACCGCTTGCACAAGGTGCAGAAGGCGTTCCACCCAAGGTTGAGCACTCTGTGGCGTGGAAACAGGTTCCGTTTTGTCCAGCTGGGCTTTGGCAGGGTGTGTTTTGAAACCGTACCATTGTAAACAACTTGAGAACTAAATGGGTTCAGAAACATATTTTCTTAAATTAACTGAACAAGCAAATAAAACAGAATTCATCGCATGCAATTTTCATTTCTTAGTGAAACCTTGGCTCAAAACTGTATTTTGGATGTAATTGATCAGTAGGTTAGGTACCTAACAGAATTCAAACTGCACTCAAAGCTGCGAAGTGAAACATTGAATGTTTGCATGAATTATGTCTTAATAGGAAATTCTTTGAAGGTGCTTCATCAGTGAAGTGAATAGAGAAGTCACTCTCCATTACGTTCCTGGTAAAATGTAATGCTTAATGGCATGTGAGTTTACAATTTATTAGGTACTTACAACGACTGAAGTTATTGTCAAAGGTGATGGATGGAATTTTGCCATTAGCAATGACCGGTGTACCCGCAGCTCCTTTTAAAGTGGTAGTCAAATTAACTGCACCCACACCTATTTTACGATTCGAACCAAATCGGCTCCACAACCAGTCAGGAAAAATGAGTTTACGAGCAATTTGAGCTAATGTAATGGTCGGGTATTTCTGACGTGTGGATGTCCTGTTCTTCGCTGGAATCTTATAGGCAATCAAGCGATTCTCCGTGTCATTCAAAATTGGCATGGAATTGAGGCCCATGTCCTCTAGGTCAAGTTCCAATAACTTCTTATTAAATTGAGATGGGTCCATTAGCTCAGTCGTCAAATTATTTACAAATGTATCACGGAGGTGAGTTTCCAATAAATTCTCCAGTTTTTCCGGCTTTCCTTTAAGTGTGGTCCCATTGTGGAGGTGGATTGGAGTTTTCTCTTCCGTCGAAAACTCGAATAAATCGAAAGTGTCCTTTGGATCTGTTGTCACTTTGCTGAAATGTGTACTACACTCTGCAGAATTAATTAGACATCGGTGCACGAGGGATTCTTGTTGTGGAGTCGAGCTTGAGTTTAGTGTTGAATCTTCCGAAAATCTCCATGTTTTGCTAATGGACGGCCGCTTGCTGGACCATGGCCAGGAAGACGAGGCATCGGAGTAGGAAAATGTTAAAAACACGGGCACGAAAATTATTGAGAACCGCAAGCGTCTCATCGTCGTTGAAGGGTATCTTGAATATAGTTAAGAATCTTGAGCAGAATTTTACGGTTATTGCCCAAAGGAGGTTTCACCAGCGACTGATCAGTTTTAAACCCAAACTTCTTCCTCAAATGTGAATTCATGAACTTGAATTTGGTGTAGTGTGAAGAGTCCTGGTGAGATGGAAATAATAGGCTGAGTTTCTAATAACACCAAGGTTAATGGAGTACTATGTAAATCCTTTGTTCCGTTTAGGGAAATTTATTTGATGAATCAGAAAGGGGAAAAGTGAGTTTTGGTCGAGAAGCTGCTATTCAGATCTTTTCTGAATTGATCTGAAAATTGAATTGAAGATTGAAGCCCGAAATAGGTTAAGTTCAGCAGAGAGACAAACAGAATATTTTTGATTCAAGCCAGACAGGATTTTTGAGCAGGTCTCTTCTTTGCAACTATTGTTACTTCTTGAGTGGGTGTGTAAATTGTCATTTTCCTCATTTTCTTTTAAAAGCGAACGAAAGTAGGGACGCATCCTCGTGTTTGAGTCGTGTGCATGGCTTCGCTAACTTCCTTATCTGCCCATGCAACAAGAAACGAGAGTAAAGCCTTTCTTTGCGTATTTTGCTTCAGTTCTTTGCGACGACAGTGAGTAATGTCAATTTATTCGTCCGACGCCAATTGAGCGCCGTCAATTGAGCACCTTCTTCGAGCACCGTTGTTTTAAGCTATCAAGGCGATTTCGGGTTGTATTGTGTTAAGTTAGCTAAAGCTAGGTTAGATTGCGTTAGGTTAGGGTTATGTTTTTTAGGTCAGGTTGGGTTAGGTTGGGCTTGGGCTACGTTAGTTAAATTACGCTATGTTCTTTACGTTAGGTTATTTTCTTTAAATTATTTTTGGTTATTTTGGGTTAGGTTATGCTCGTGATGTTCATTAGGTTAGGTTAGGTCTCAAATTGCGTAGATTTAATGTTGCTCAGGTGTCGGTGCAACTTTTGACGTAGAACAGCATGAATGTAGGACTCCGCCGTCGTAAAGAAGCATGCAGGAGGTTCTTGTGATGGGCCGATGCTTGAGTTGAGCATAAAGGGTTAGCGGGACTAATAGGTGTGGAGCCCGAGATGACATGAGTGGGCCCTCCTTTTGAGACATTCCCGATTACTCTCTTTCTGCACGTAATTTCGTCGTTCATTCTTGTAGGGGTTGTCGGGTCAGTGAGTTCCTTCAACAATTCAACATGCTAACCCACATGCCATCGCAGCAGCTCACCTGAATTGTTTTGATATGAAGAGCAAAGGTCTGGCATAGGCTGCTATTATTACTTCACTATCCGCTCAGGCTCTCCTCCCTGCCTCACCATGAATCCTCCAATTCGATTCATTCCCCAGATCATTGCCATGGCTGGGCAGGGACTCCGAACGTGCCAATTCACCTTTTCCTCAATTTGTGGTTCTTTTGTAATATGCACTCTTGTAGACCTTATTTCTATTAGTGACCATAATTTCATTTTACAGGGATTAAACCGTGAAACGTTGCTAATTTATTGAGTCGGGAGATGCTATTTGCTGGTCTTGCTCTTCTATTCTATTATTTGGTACTCTTGGTCATCCGTGTCTTACTGGGCACTACTCGATGCCTAAAATTGAATTTACATGACTCCAACAATGCGTAGGCACTTAAAAAATAATTAAGTAGGTTAGAGCTCAGAAGTCAAGTGAAGAGCAGAATGTGCATTTTCTTAGAGACGATGATCAGGGCCGGTTTTAGGCACAGGTGAACCGGGCATTCGATCTGAGTGCGGCAAGGAATTATTGAGTCAAACAGAATATGTTATTTATTATTTTAGCATCGCCTATATTTTTCATTTGACATTCAAACTCAAAGGGATGAATGTTTAATGCTTACTGTTTACATAATTGTTTTGTTTTTCAAAGGTTGTGTTTGAAATGAGCTTTTCACTGCTGTATTTTAAATCTCAAAGTTCACTATTGAAAACAAATAGGGACGCATTTAGATGCTAATCTATTGGCCATCACGGTAATTGCGACTACTTAATGGACTAACAAAAACAAGCTTACAGAATATTTCTCATTTCGCACATTTGTTCAAACGAACAGAAAAATTCTTATGGGTTAGTATTGACTGGGTATTGTAAATTAGGATTTTTGATTATTGCACATAGTAGGTAAGATTAGCCAAAGTATTTGGTTACAGGTAAAAACAAAAACTCTTGCCAGGAACGACCAAACCCTAACACTGGTCCTGTATACATACAAACAACCAATGTTTTTGTTTCATCGACCGCATGGATGAACGCGAATAATGTATTCATAGAATTCTCTCTTACGTTCCGTAGGCAAGGAAAAACCATTTACCCCTAATATCAACTCATTTCATTTGTTATTGTGAGTTAGCTCTCGATTTCTAAGTTTAGGTAAAACAAAGTTTAGTTTCTACCAGTAAGCAAAGATTTTTAGGGAATACCTGAACCTGCGTTGAATATGACAAGATATTTGATTGAAGATGTTTTTCGTAATTTTTTTCTGCTTGTGTGCTTAAAGAACGTCATGCTCCCTGAAAAGAAACGTCTGACAGGATTTGATGGATTGAGTTCTGCGTGTTTTATTTCATTCTCAAAACTATATTTTAACTGTAAATACTTTTACTTTTCTTGCAGTCTTGAATCGGATCTTCAAAAATGGGGTCAGACCAGAGCTCTCAACATGGACATTCGAAGGGCCGGAGCAAGAATCCGAAGAGGTCTCAATCGAATGATGGAAGTCGGGGTGGGGACCGTGTCATGAATTCCTCACCGCGCCCAAGCATTTGCTCCGAGTCTGACATTCCCTATATTTCTTACACGGCTACGCGGCCTATTGGTGATGGTACTTAAGTGGAAATTGTATTTTGCAAATATTAGTGTTATATTTTTAATTAATTTCGGACTGTTTAAATATAATTTTTGACTTTTTAGATCCTGCTGACCGCAAAGTAAAGTGGAATGATATGAAACCTAAGGCGAGAGACAAGCACATCAGTCGAGAAAAACGGGACAGCAAGTCAAAGAGTGCTGGAAGCCTAGTAATTGTGCGAGCCGCTTCTGAAGCTCCTACAATTGAGAAGGATCCGTTATTTCGTCGTCTAGTGGTTGGTTACTATTGGTGTATTTCAGATTTTGTAATTTCGTGAATTATAAGTATTTACATAAGGATTCTTGTATTTCCTTCTTGAACAGGAAATTCCGCCATTTGCACCGATTATTCGGGGGAGCTTAAAAGTGCCCTGGACAAAGGACCCTGAAATTACAGAGAAAATTGAGCCAAATTCTTTGATACGAATCGGTCTATTTTATGAGGAGCGTATGACGAGGCATGCCAAAAGTGTGGAGAGTGAACAGGCTGTTCTAGTTCATAGTATTACCGAAGTGGAGGGAAGTATTAGGACGGTAATGAAATCCTATGGCGAACGTCAGCGGAAGTTTGCTAAACAAGTTGAACGGTTGAATAGGATTGGAGAATTATCTCATGGGCTCACAAAATGTCATCAGACGCTTAACCAGGCCCTGGAGTCAATTGAAGTTCTTAATAATTTATTGCCAACCGAGGACCGTCTGGAACCTTTTGTTTGGACAACAGGATGAACTGCCGTATAGCTTAAACTCAATTATATTAAACTCTAGTCTTGCGTTTTTACAACTGTGATTATTTTAAGTTGCTCCTTTCCGTAATTTCTGTCGTTTTTATTTTTGTATGTTCGTTTTACGTAAGATTTATTAGTTTCGTCATTTTGTTAGTTTAGATTTTTCAAGCTAATAAGTGTTTACAAGAGCATAATATCAAAAGTACTTAAATGTTAAAGAGTTAAATGCTAATCTTTGGGAAAAAACTCGCACTGGACTTTATACCAAATCTCCTTATAGCAGATGAATAAATCAGTCTCAGTTTGTTCCGTATATGAAAACTGGAATCCGTTGTTATGTGCAATTATTTCACTTGTTTCTAGGACACACGTTACCTGCAAATTGTAAATCGATAGCTCATTCCTATGGTCCTTGACGTAGCGTTGCCCATGCATTGGGGCACTTAAGCGATGAAAGTAGCTTTTGTGCTCAGTGACTGATTCAAAACGTCGTAAAGATTAATCTTGCGTTTTGAGGGTCACATATTGTTCATTATGAGGCCACAAACTTGTATATGCAGCTACGCGAATGAGTCTACATAATACTCATGCTTAGAACCTGTCAAGGATTTACGACCTTCCACGTCTTAGAAGTGAAAACATGCGAAATTCTCATTTCCTCCGTTCTCCTTAAATGGAAACTATCGATTCAGATTTTTCGGTTTTTGAGGGCAAGTGTGGGCTTTGGCAATGTTAATATTACGCGGATAATGGTCGGGTAGTTGCCCATAGCCAAGTACTTAAAATTATGTTTTCCTATTGTGGCATGCATGCCGTGAACGAGGACAGGACGCTCAAGCTCGGATTGACACAGAAAACAACGGTGGTATAAAAACCCATGGAAGGTCCCAGGCCATGGGTCAGAGTTAAAATTCGGAGTGTTGTGTAAACAAGTCTTTACTTTCAGTGAAGTATCAGAAACATAGTTATGTATCCAGTGCAAATTCCAACCATGATGCATCATCATCATACGCGATACGACGATTTGGAACATTTGAAAGCGGAGTTGGAACAGGAGAAGAGATACAGGTATGTCAAGGCAGGTTGCTCATTAGGCATGCCCATTTTTCGTAGGTGCATATTACCTTGCATTTAATGTATTAGGCCATCATTTAATATAATTAATTTTCTAATTTGGAAATGAAGATTGGGCAGAGAGAGGCGGAGCCATGGAAATAACATGGTTTCAACTTTCAACCATTTACTATGTAAACACTCAAACAAGAGTCAATTTAATGTGTTCATGTTCAACTTTAGTCCACATGCATTCTCGTTTAATATTCTTAAGGAACACTGAATGTCTGTTTGTTTGTTGGTTCTGCTTTCTGCCATTGGAATATCCAAAAGCTAAACTTGACAGAAAAATTGTACTTCCAAACCAGCAAAACGATCGTACGTATTACTGATTTTGCTGATGATGATTCAGCATCGGACTGAATAATTTGTACAAAAAGGCGTTTATAGCCACTAGATCTGCACACATTTCTGTTGAAATAATTAATTTTTGGAACAGATTAACTTTTTGTGATTCTTCCGCAGAATCTATGTATTTGTAAAACAAAACATTTGAACCGCATTTAACTGTGGGTAGCTACTGGGAAGCTAATTTTTCATAGCTTCTCAGCCTATTGTATTAATGTAATGAAAGTGCCAATTTAACATTTTCGGCAGGCATTTGATTTTCCACAAGTATGAAGTTAACATAGTTTTAGGCAAATCTGAGGGATTCCATATGATTTGATTTGAATACTGACTTTTAACGTTGAAATATCGGGTTGATGCTAGGCTGGAAACGGAATAGTATCTTCACCTGATTCGTTCTTCTGTTGATGTAATACAAGGAGTGTGTAGGCCTGAGTTGGTGTTCTTGTCCCTGTTCCTTATTACCACGGCTGAGTATAGGGTGTAGCGGGCGGATTGGATTTTCTTACATGAGGAACAGGTTTCATGCCTTTATCAAAAAAACGGAATGGCTGGCTAGTGTAAAAGAACAAGATAATGACTCCTAAGTCCCATGTTGAACTTCTCTGAGACACTCGACCGACCTATGTAGTCCATTAGTCAGGTTGACAAAGAGACAAAACTCTTCTTATCTGCCTCGAGTCAGCCTGAGCACCAAATCAACTTTTCAATTCCAACAGATCTTCAAGTAGCCGAACAACATTTTTTCTATAAATCAAAAATTCTCTTGACGGATATCTTCCCCGCTCAGCCTTTACACGCCTCGGAAATCAGTCGAACCGTACTTTACGAGCTTTCTTATTAACTTTCCATATAAATATTCTCAATTCCCAATGAGGCAGAGATGGAATTCAGATATTGAGTTGGCCTGCAATGCGGATGCATTGGCTGGTGGAGCCCAGGTAAGAGGCAATCAAACCTGATGTAAGAACTCAGCCTGCCTCTTAGCCCTAAATACTTCTCAATATTATAAAGGAATCATCGGCCCTATCAAGTATCGTTTAGGAAGAGAATGGAAAATCCATCATCACGATTTTCCTTTTATTATCAATCTTTATTAAATAAAACTTCTTTTGTTAAAGAGTCACAACCTCAATTTATCATTTATCTACCACAGAATCCACCGTTACTTCCAAACACAATTATGTTTAAAACAATACGTCTTTTGTTCCCCTTCCAATCCTCCATTGAACGCCCAATTAGATTATTAGATCTAGCATCGGGGTTAAAAGTGGTCGAGCTAACCTTTGACAAAGAGCTTGGACTAATTTATTGTCTCTGATCCCATCTGTAGAGAAACGATCGAATGGTCCAATACGGAATTGGAACGCTCCATAACCGAACTCGAGACGTACATTCGAGAACTCGAGGATAATAGTCGTGGAGGTAAATAAATTCCATTTCTACGTCTTATTAGTACGAGTGCTAAGGAGGAAGATGAGCACTATTACTGGGCAATAAATATCTAGTTGAATTACAATTCCAATAAAGAAAATTTGCATACCTAATTTAAAACTTGGGAGCGACAGCGGAAACACTTCCTGCAAAAAATTCCCCGACAAGTTTTATTTTTAACCTTTGACCTACAGCTTCAACCATTGGTCAGGTTTACGCCGAGGTACTATGTTAGGTTAGGTGTCATTTGTATTAAATTTCTAATGCATCGTAAAGTTAGATATTTTGATCGGACAAAGTTATTCTAGGGAAGGCAACTTTTTTTGGAAACCCAAGAGAATATTTTCGGGGGAAATTTTTTGCAGATAATTATTTAAAAGCGGACTTCTTGGCAAGGAACTTTTTCGTGGAACCCAGATATTTAATAGTAGTGAGTTCTGAGTTTTGCTATTTATAGAGTTTACCGTGAGCTGATTCCACTACTGGACATGCCCAATGATCCAATGGAAATTAGCGTGTAAATAATTGATTGTTCCAAGGAGAAATAGAGATGAGAGATAAAAGGTTTGGAGAATTCATAACACAGTTGAGTGACTCTTGAGCGGAGGAGATGATTAAAGATAGGCGTACGCCTCCGGCCTGTTACCAATAATACCAATCTCAGCCTTCCCAAAACTGTATCATCAATTACTTTTCTTTTATCTCAATGTATATTTAGCTGATGATAATGAGTGGAAGGTACGATTCGAGTCTCAAACGGCTCTCAACAAGCAATTTCAAGATCAGAAGGATTGGCTTGAGACGGAGTTGGTGGAGGCACGACGGAAACTGACGACAGGTACTCTGAACATGAACAGAAATAAATATAACAATAAGGCTTGTAGGGTGAGACCAATGCCAATTGTGCATTCTGCAAGCTACAGCTCTTGAGTGGCCTGGCTTAGGAAATATACACGGACCTCTGGGACCATTCTCTCGGAACTTATGCAGATTACAGTAGTGGCGTGGCTAGGGTCTGTGCCGTCACTGGAATTTCGTCGAATAAATAAAACCGACCAAACATAATTTATTCTTAATATAAACCGCTAAGATTTTTGGTCCACTTCGCTCAATAATCGCTTCATTCAATTTGGAGAGCCCGAACCAAGTTTCCAAATATGAGAAATACAGGCTTCACCGCCGTCTACCGTTTTAGAAAAGCTAGGAATTAATTGAAATACAGTGCAGATTACAGATTGTGTTTAACAGATTAATCGATTTTTGTAAAAAAAACATGTTTGCGTCTGAGTTAAATCTTAAAACGAATAAATTCTAGATAAATCTGCGTGTTATACGCCCATCTCCCTAGAAATTAGTGCCTGCTTACGCCTGTGACAGATTAATAACTACCTCTTATTATTATGACCCTCATCTTCGCCCATCTCTCCTGCACCACTGAACCATTGATTACTAGTTGAGCAATCCACTTTCTGCATTTGCAATTACGAACAATTAGCAATTTAAATGAGGCAGGTTATTTTGGGCTTATATAACCCAATAATAATTGCTCTGAGAGACAGTTCTAATGTCTTCTCCACTTCTCTTTCCTCAGGATCGTATCCCGAAGCCATGAACTACAACTTGGACGCTCTGAACGAGGTGAGGAAGGGATTTTAATACAATATTCAAGTTAAGCACACGATTCCCTTATAAAACATTTAGCAATTGGCCAATATCACGTTTCCAATTCCTTCATGCATCTAAAGTACCAAGATAACACGGTAGTCCGTACTCGCCTTCCTGACTAGAACATAATTATTTTATTGCACATTGTAAAATCATGTGTGTGCTCCGTGTGTGTGCGAGGTTAGCTCGTGTAAGAACAAAAAGGAGAAGGTTTGAGAAGGGTAGAGACGTGATAAATGTTGAAGTAATTACACTCAGCCGAACCCGTGTGTGTTGGAGTGATGATAATAAATGATTTTTGTTTTCGGTAGCCGGAGTTACTTCGCCTGGTTAAACACTTGGAGAGAATGCGGAATGACTTTTACAGCACTCTTCGGGACGCGGAGTGGAAATTGGACAAAGAAAGCAAGGTGAGACACGAGCAACTACTACTGCCTGGAACTCAGCTGACGTCAACTTCTCAGCTTGACACTCGTGGCGAAATCAGAATTTAATTAGCCTATAACCTCCCACTATAATAATTAACTTTGCAAAGGCACTAATGCTGGATTCACGGGAATTGAAATGAATAGAAACATTAAAGCATCTCGGTTGACGCGGAAGTTGATGCAGAGGTGATCAGGGACACTGCCTGCACAGTTGTATTGGATCTTGAGCTGCTTGGGATTTTATTTCTAGGAATTTCATCATTTTGACGAGATGCGACGTGTGTATCGAGCCGAGCTAAAGCACGCTAACCACACGATTGAGCGAATGAGACTCTCCCATGTTCTGGATCCGAGTGGAATGGTCAGCCCAATCTACCCTCCAGGCTACTTCCGGTGGTTGTAAGTTCAAATTTAGAAATTGGAAACCATCTCAAGCCTTCAATTTTTGAATAATTAAATTAGGGATACTCACACTCCGCTTCCGGTCCGAGGTGGAGGCTACGGAGATGGGAGCAAGAAGCCGCAGGCCAAGAAAGGGAATGGAAAAAGTCCACCAGTCAAAGACCGGGACCCGAGCCCACCACCTCCACGAAGCAAGAGTCGGAATGAGTCCAAAAAGTCAAAAAAGAAAGAAAATCCACCTGGTCTTTGTAAATTTCGAATTTGCAGTAGATACCAAGCTTGGCTAATTATATTTTCGCCACATGAAAGAACCTTTGTAGTAATTATCTCATCCTGGCATTTCAGTTTTTTACTAGCATAGTGCAATAGACCGGGCAGAGCGATTGATAAAACCACGTCTCTCAAGTGCCAAGTACAATCACGTGATGTCACATGTTAACCAATACCGATCAGCCTCTTAATCCATTGTTGAGTAACTAGTCTGTATTGGTTAAAAGTAGAGACCACGTGACTGTGCCTAACCAATCCCGCTGGTTTACTGGCCTTCGTTTACAGCTTAAACCGTTTAAGCTAACCTAACCCTGCTCAATCTCCAATAGATGCATAAACACATGCTAATGAACAGAGGCTAATTCTGTGGAAGGAGAGCCTAACTCTTTGACTTGTAATTTTTGTAGAGGTCCCTGCCACACGAAAGAGCCATGGGAACAGTGAAACAGACAATGGGAATGCAACTGACGTGAGTGGAGTTGATCAGGATGCTGAAAAGCCGTCCAATCCTTCATCTGGAGCTGAGAGCTTCACAATCAAAGATGAGCACCCGAAAGTGAAGCGGGAAGGGAGCAAAGATAGAAGTCAACGTGATGACTAACTTTTCCGTATCGGAAGCATGACAATTCAAATCCGGTTAGAATTCCTAGTAATCAAACGGTCCTAGTGTCAGAACGTGCTGCATTTGAAGATCCAAATCCAAATCAACTGTAGTCGGCCATTGTCCTTACCTTTACTTCTATTCAACTCTCCAACCCTGTCTATGTTCCTGTTCTATCGAACCACATCATAAGAGCAACAACGCCCCAATAGCTACACCGCCATAAGAGCAACAATTAAAACACCGAAAAATCATAGATCCAAAACCGCAGAATGGCGTCGCATCGTAAGGGCAACACCCACAAAACAGCAACACATTGTACAGTGTGTGGAGTGGAACGGTTCTAATTTCAATTACAAACAAATTCAATAAAGTATAAATATTCTGCTTAAACATTTTCATTGTTTGTCGCTCTTATGGAGCATCATTCTTACCAAGGTGTGAGCCTTATGAATACTGTGTGTCATTCATTTAGTGCGTTGCTCCTGTGATTACGCTTTTGAAGATGTCGCTCTTATGACGTTGTTGCTCTTATGAGGTGGATACCTATTGTATGTATATTGCATTACACTTTCTTGTAACACCTACCTAGTCTATTCGTATGTATTTCCCATTGAGTGTCTCCTCCCCATCGTGTGATTATTAATAATGACGGTTCGCTCTGTGTGTAGTGATAAGTGTTTAATTAGAAAGTTGAAGGCCGTGGGCTGACAGGGAGCATTTAATAGGAACGGTTTCATTTGTAAAAGAAGGAAAGGCTAATTGGGGAAGGAGCTCTTCACTACGCGCTTAGCCCAACGCATTCTCTGTCGTCCACCAACCAACAACACCGCAACAGCCAGCCCCCTGATCCACTCAACATATAATTATTCCCTTACTTTCACCCGCATAGCCTGCCTCTAATAAAAAATCATTATGTTCTCTGCCCTTGGCTTCCATCGTCTCTTAATTGGTATTATTGTTAAGGCGGAATGCGGCATAACTCAGGACTGAGCCTACGTGCTGGTCAGAGAAAGTGGGAATAATGTCTCACCATGGAAGGGCATAGGACACGGGATTTATGGAGAGATTCATGAGACGCTGATTAGAATCTAGTTTTCTATTCAGAATTCAGAAGCATATCCCAGCCTAGTCTGCCCAGCTCCGTCCCTGCTGGCCGTGTCCATGTGGCCAGATGACAAAAAGCTGGTTATGAAGATGGAACACAAGTTGAGAAGAAGTATTTGGGAAGGTGAGAGATTAGGCTGAGCGGAGACTAGTGGGAATAAATCCTAATTCTGAGTTGAATTGGTGAGCTGGTCATAATTCTCAACTGTCCAATGAGCTGAGGATGACGATATTTGCATGACAATAATGTTGGAAGGTGGACGGAATCAAGGAATTACATCTGACTTCACAAATATTTTATACAGACCAGCAGAGCCTCAACCAACGCAAGAAAGGAACAACAACAAAAAACATTTTAATTCCTAAAGTTGTATTTTCATAAATGTCAACTTCCATCTTCAACAAATTGCCTTTACGTCGTGCATTAATTTTAAGAGTCAGGTCCAGTCTTCACTTAATTTTGTCCTTTCCACTGATGAAGCTCGGGCATTCTATCCGGCTAGCAACTCACTTGCTCCAAACACCTTGCTTTTTCTAATCCCTTCATATTCGCATAGTCCACAGAGATGATCGAAGCGAATTCCAATTGGAGGATCGTTCATGCTAAGCAAAGTTTTTCCCGACCTTAAGTTTATGGGCTCGCATGCCCAACGTATACGCTAGTTTAGATAATTGTGTGCAGGAAGTTGGCTATTCAAAAACCCAATAACATTTCATACATCAAAGACTTCCGAACAATTCACGAATTTAATTGGCGAGCATATAAGAGAAAAGGGGTACGTGTAATTGGCAATGCTTCCGCTTAACGGACATCTTGCTCGCTGTGACCAGCACTGTACAATCTCCTCTACACATTGTACACTAGGAAAGCACCTCCTACTTCAGTTGAAATCTCTCATCCTGTAGCTCAACAGGATTACCACTCGTAGATTTGTCCTATCCAATTACATGTATCAATTAATTGGACAAGAAATGGATTCTACACACGCTGAAATTATTACAAATAATAATAATATCAAATACATCTATAAAACTGATATGTTCAAAATGAACTGGACCAAGATTTGAGATGCACGCAAATAATGACGAAGCTCGTTATATTATAGAATGAAAGCCGCTGCATGCAGGACTGTGGAAAGCAAAGGTAGGTGCAGGGGCCGAGCTGTGGTGGCACGTGACTGACCTGGGCCAATGTGGGCGGGAGTGGGCGGAGCCCTGTCCGCCCGCGGCGGGAACCCCACGAAGGGGTAGAAAAGGGAGTGGAATGTATTTGGTTGTAAGCTGAGGAATCTGGATTGCGTGTGTTGTATCGGACACGTCATGAGGCTGGAGCAACAAAGCACTAGGAGGTTGAAGGCTGAGGATTCGAAATGGTCCAGGAGTCCAGGCCAGAGAGGCAGACGAAGCCAGACGTGGAGATGCTGTGTATTGATTCCATCTCCTCCGCAGCCTTTTTTTTCTCCATCCTCAGCCCTTCGTCGACAATAGGAGAAGGAAACCAGCAAGAGACGCTCGGGTTCTTCAAGCGCCGGCCGGAGCTATAAACATGCGAGTCAACGGGTGGGCAAATACAAAAGCATTGGGCCTGATAAAAAAATTCCCGGCTCAGCGGTGTCCCTTTTGCCTATGTCTGCTGATTCCTAATGACCTAATCCTTTCCCTTCTCCACCACCAACACAAAACAATCGTTTTCAAAACTCATGCTCGAGAAATTATTGAACCACACATCCCTCAGACCATCTCCGCTTCACCCACTCATCTCCATACGCTGCTCTCAGCTTCCTTAACCTTTCGCTCACCACTTCGGCCAGAGTGTCATTCCGCACAAGAGGCCGTCTAACGACAATTGCCCATTTCACCAGACCCAGCTTCCATTTCATGAGAGGAAAAAATGAACCTTGCATACCAACCCCTGCCCTCGCAATTCATAAACTACCCTCTCAACCTTAACCCTGTGTAGTCGGATGTATGCAAAAAATGTCTGTCTTCCCATTACCCGATTGCAATTTCACACTTATTACCACCTTCGCTACTGCTATTCAAAGCATGACTCGATTTCAATGCCAATCTCAAAGAGCAAATTGATGAAAACGACGCTCAAGAGATTGACGTTGCTGAGTTGATCGTATACATGATTCTGTTCGACTTATTTGTCTGTTTGTGGTTCCGAGCTAGTTGTAATATCAGTATTTTATTCAATCCTTAAGAATTAGCTTATACTACTGATTCAAAGATTCGAACTTATTTCATTCAAATCGGGATTTTTTAAAATGATTTACAACTTTAATTATCAGAGGAGCACCTATGTACCTATAAAAGTGACTCATAGTTCTTCCATTGTCTTTTCTTGGACAAATATTTGCTTGTAAAGCTTCCCTGGCGTGTCTGTAATACTTAGGAAATAAGGACTGGAAATCTAACGATTTCTTACTGCATGCTGGACAAATTCTTTTAAAATCTTCTTTGCAAAGACGGATTTTCGCAGAAACGCATATGGGCAAGAGTTCTAAGGTTCCAGGGATACCAAATCTTCTAAGTTGTGGAATCATCTGGAGCAACACACTTGCTGAATCGCTAAGTTATCTCTGCTTCAGATGGCATATGGCTGAGGATCCTGTCCTGATAAGAATTCCAATTGTAGAGGAGATGAGTGCGTAATTGGGATGGTTTCCATGCCTGGCGACTTAATTGAATTAGGAGTGGCTGAGCAGGAGCAGGGAAGTGGACTGGTCTGGGTGGTCAAGAAGATGACTTGGATTTTTGTATTTCTATTTAATATTCCCCTGTCTCTCACCAACTGGTCCGGCCTGACTCCGAGTGAGAACTTCTCATTGTTGACACAAGAGAACTGAAATTTCATCATAACTCCCACCACCTTCCTCTGAGCACAGTTCAGGATCTGTGGAAGAACTCTATTGTTCTCTAATGAATACGGAGGAACGGGAGAAAAAGCTGGAATTTCTCTCCAATTCAAGAGCCCACTCCAGTGCTCAATCCCACATGAATGGATCAAGTGTCTCTGCCAAGGCTGGGCTGAACTGGGATAAAAATTATACTTATTATGATTGTATCGTATCACTCTCTCCAGCCTTTATCTAAATAAACAATCGTTTCAATGGGAATTCTTCCCTTAAGCCTCCATTCCGATCAAGCTCCATTCATCAGGCACAAGAGGCAAGGGCTGTAATCAAGAGTCACGAAGTTTGTCTCTTCACTCATCTTCCCACAGCAGAGCCACTCGGCCGAGAAGGACTTCTAAATAGGAAATAACTCCGGCTTCCATGGTCCATGCCTCCCTGCCACAGCATAATAGATCGCTCTCTGCTCCTCTGATCACTTTCCCAATTGAGTCCAAAATCCAGGCTTTTCTTCTGGCTTCACGGAGCAGAGACCTCCTAAGCGGAGAAGGTGAGAGATGACAGGAACCGAATCGGGCCGTGATTGAGGCCCGACTGCTTGATGACAAAAGTGTCAGAGCTCCAGGAATTGGTAATTGATGCTCCGTTCCGAACATGTTTTTTTTTACCATTATTTGCCCAGTAATCAGTTTGAGGGATCGTGACAGAAAATGAAGCATTCATTTAGCTCTCAAATGGTTCTCATTCTTCATGCTCCAACTAATAGCCAAAATCCTATTGTGGCCTCGGAGGGCAGGGAGGAGGACAATGGAATATGGGAACAGTTTCTTTTAAATATTCCACTCTCCATGCCTTTCTCTGAGTCTCGCCTGACTCCTTGTCGGGATCGAATCGGAATAACAACTTAAGGTATCATTTGGTTTGGACTCAGAACGCTATGCCACACTCTTACACACCTTAACCTTCTCCCTATCATGACGGATCATCTCTCTTAATAAATCATCATCCATTTATTCCAGCCTGGCATAGTCTATTCACAAACCACCATGTCAATCGTCCAGGTTAGTTGGGAATCCGAAATATTCATATGCCGAGTCAAACATTTCTGTTACAGTATTTCCAGTAGGCACTAGAGAAATGCTTGCGCTGCTTCTCTAAACTGTGCCACTGCATATTGTGTGTAAAGAATGTTTTGTTCTAATTATTGCATTCCCATATCCCAACAAACAATGAATTGCAAGAATGTGGCAAGTTCGGTTGACGTCTCTAGTTTTTTGCGTAACGAAAGTAATGTGAATCTCCGGGTATAGTTTCATACAATATTCACGCCAAATGTGAATTTATACTTGGTATTAATGTTTCTTTAGGGCAAAGCGAAATAATTCAATGTGAAAAGCATTTCCGAAAAGTTCCCTTGTTACCATTTGACTTCAAACTGTAAAATGCGGTCTGGTTACGCCCAGCCAGACTAGGCTAGGTTAGATTCTAGGTTAGATATCGTGCCATTGGTGGAATGAAGTTCTATAGGTAATGTTAAAAGGTTAGGTTTGCCGAAAATATGATAATCGCGTAAGCTTATTTGAAAACCCTTCTAGAGGAATATTACCTAAGCATGCAAGGAATTTTTTAGCCGTAGAACCTAATATTCTTCTGTAAACACTTGTTCATTGGGTTATGGACTGCAGCACTGGATCTGGAAATACTGACTAAGTATTCCTACAAGATATGCGTCACAAAGGCTGAAAACAAAAGATTTTCCTTCAAGCCGTTACATAGGTACAAGCCCGACTGTCATATATTTAGTGTATATTTCTTATTAGAATATTCAGGGACCTCGCTCTTCGTGATTCCTCCCTGCTATGCGTCAACCTTTATTTAAGACTCAAATGTTTGACTCCGGAAACATTATTTTCCCTTTCTTCGTCAAAGTTGTTTCATTTTTTGTTGTCTGTACTACAAGGCTCTCTCTGTTTGATAAACTCGACTGTCGCACGATTTCTCCAAGAGTTGTGTGTCGCGACCTCTTCCCTACTGCGTCTCGCATGGAACAACCCAAATATTATAACTTTTTATGTCCATCCCTCCAAGTCCGACCTGGATGTGCAAAGTTATTTTGAACTGAACCAGGGCTCCACTTCGACTCAGAGTCACATAGCTCTCGTTTTTTGTGCTCGTCCAACATATCTCTGGTCCCCTTACAGATCTCCACATCTGATATGAAGAACACTCTTGTACGAACATCTACTCCTTTTTCTACATCTACGATTTGGAAAAAATAAATAAAAAAGGGAACCTGTCAAGAATATTTTTGTGGAACGAATGTTTTGAAGTCAACTTGACTCCGGGAAGAGTTAAGGGAGGGCAAATGGGGGAAGTCTCATTTGGGAAAAAATGTAATTAGAGAAATGGTTCCATTTGTAGCGGCAGAGACCCGGCGTCCATTTCTTTGCGGTCCTAGTTCTATTAAATACATGGGAATTCCATATGAAAGCTGCTCTAAAAGGTTTATCTCGCTTTTGAGTGTTGAATCATTTATCGTCAATTTTTATAATTCTTATTTTTGGGGAAAATTATATAAAAACAGATCACAATTTACACTTGGAAGTGGAGGGCAATTGTTAAACAGGAAACGTTTTATGGGAACCTGAATTTTCTCGTAAGAAGTTTGTAGGAAACTTTTTTGAGGGAATTTTTTTGTGAATTTTTTAATGTAACTTATTCGAAGGGAAATATGCTGCCCTGATTTTTTTTACCGTCACTGTTAATTTGCCACGTTGAATAGTTGACTGCAAAATCCAATGATTTATTAAAACGGATCTTCTAACACATGAGTGCATGCGTTTATTTTCTTTCATGGAAATTGGGTGACAGGGTTTAGGCCTGAAGAAGCTAGTAACTAGTAAGACGGTGAGTATCCCTGCATTGCACTGCAGTACATAGAAAGGAAAGAAAGCCTAATGTAATGGTTTCATGTGTAAAGGCGGAGAGTAGTGATTATTAAGTGGGCGGCTGTTGCTTGATGAAAAGAGCGTCCAACCTCTCTGATTATGCTACCACACTTTTTCCCTTCTTCCGCCAGCTCAAAGCCCAACTACTAAAACAAGCCTCTTGGCCGTAATAAGAAAATTATGGTCCAGCAAAACTCGGGAGGCGGCGGCCTGATCTGGGCTCACTTCTCTCTCCACTCGCCTTAACCTCCAACCTGCCACACTCCTCCACAACATTAAGACTCAATTATGCAGAGTGGGAAATGGATGAGCTCGGGAAAGGTAATTAAGTCATTTGAGCATCTGAACTCAATAGTCAAATGGACAGAGGCTGGAATTGAAATTGAGAGGAATTGACTCAACCGGCCAGAGCCGCTGGCTAAACTCCTCAATTTATGCTAATTGCAAAATATTTCCACCTGACTCAGCCTGTCCACTTGAGTTTGGGCTGAGGAATGTGAAAATCCAGCCGACTACTAATGAAGAGGAAGGCTGTGATTCCATGACGTGGCCGGTTGTCAAATCCCTCTACGCATAACTATGTACCTGATTAGGCAGGAGGCTAATTCGGGTGAGCTTCGAATTCAAACAGCATACTGCACAATCGAATAAGTCTCAATCCGAAATGGGAAAAGGACAAGAAACAGCTTTGACAAGGTCAAACAGAAAATACAAACACCTTCGCAGAAAGAGAAAATTTAAATAATGGGAAATGAAAGATGATATCATTGAGGATTCTGCTGGATATCTGGGCCTTGGAGCTAGGATTAGTACCTATGCCGGACAGTGGAGCCTCAACCACCGCTCACAGTACTTTCAAGAAACGGCAAAAAGACTTGTAGGACTAACACATGTCAATCCAGGTAGAAACTTGTCATATTACTCAAGTTTTGAGAAAATGTTGGAATGAATGAAGGATGGACGGAGATTGGGAAGAAAAAGTTTAATGTTCATTATCTCGACTGGACAATGACATTGGTTGGATTACATCCTATTAGGATAATTTCAATTCGTAAATGGAGTTCCATCAGTAATCAGTACCTGCTCGTATGGATTACTCAGCTCATTAATATTCCAACCACTCCTCACTCTATCTCCTTGCCAGTATCTACACAATTATGAGACCCATGCCTGGCGGCAGGATATTTTGGGGAAACCGGAATGTCGGATGGGAACTCGATCATCCTTTGGAATCACAAGTCCAGGGCTTCGTATTCCACTTGGGAAATACGGAAATACTCACCCAACCACTTGTTGCTATTATGTCAACGTTGTAAAAAAAGACGAGTTGAAATAGATTGCATGTCATAAAAAACTGTTTGTTTCCCCTTTATCATAACCATTTCATGTCATTTGTATTTACAACAGGAACTCATCATTACAATCAGTT
Organism: Ceratophysella sigillata; assembly: GCA_034693865.1. Taxonomy (NCBI): domain Eukaryota; kingdom Metazoa; phylum Arthropoda; class Collembola; order Poduromorpha; family Hypogastruridae; genus Ceratophysella; species Ceratophysella sigillata. Next base: position 71,205 of record JAQFXY010000021.1, read on the forward strand.
GCTTGTACCTATTTGCTAACTAATATGTTTGCGGTCAGTTCGAACATGTAGTTCTGGAGTGGCAGGGCTGAATGCTTCTAAAAGTTAATATACCGACAATAAGTTTTATGAAACCGTTAACTTTTATGTAGCCACTGTAAACTAGCAAAAATTTAACGATTACCGTGTGCTATGGTTGCAGTAAAACGGATTTCGGGAAAAGTTTTTATATACCTGGGTTCACAAATTCGGTTCTAGGAAAAATTTCCATGCCAAAACAGTTCCCTCTAAAAACGTATCATCGAATAAGTTTGCTAGATTACCATACTTTGAGCAAACCTAGCATAACTTTATTATTAGAAATTCATAGCTAAAATAAATGTGCACAATTTACAGTTTGAGGTCAACGGGCTTTTCGAGGATTTTTCATATCAAAATTTGTTTCGTGGAATCCTTTCAGTACACGATGGTGGTAAAGAGGTAATGCTGCCAGTGTATTAGCAACTATCCCTACTCAATCAAAATTTAATGAAATCCACTACTTATAATTAAACATGATGTTGTATGAACCTTAATAATTTTGTGGAAGCGAAAATAAATCGAAAGAACTTAGAGAACTACTAGACAGTACAAACGGCAGCAGCAGTGAGGCGGTGTAAAATAAAAAAAACAAAAATTTACCCAGAGCTTGAGAAGGGAGAAAATTCTGATGCCACAGAGTTTGTATTAATGTCTAACCTGTTTCTGGTCTCGATTCTTCATTTGTTCAAGTCATATGTCAAATGTCAGAGTAATAATGCCTATTTATTTTCTACTTAAAGTCATGTATTCGGATTTTGGTGACGGAATCCCAGAACGCTGACTTATTTCTCAAGCGGAATGACAATGGCCCGAGAAGGAGTCACAATACCACTCATATTTTTTGTACTTGGAAAAGCCAAGCAGCTCTCAAATTGTTCCCAAACAGAATGAGAATGAATTTTAATTTGTCAACTAATGTGGGAATAATTTTCTGTGTAAGTGAAATGAAGGCTTAAGATGGAGATCTTGACAGAGTGTGGAGGCTCATTCAATTTTCCTATGTTACGAATCGTGCACAAATTCAGATTTGAATATTACAAAGGTCTTGCTCGTGTAGTTCCCATTCCCATCTAAGAATTACTACGTGTAAATATACTAGTAGCTCATTTGGAATCCTTAATTGAAAGCTTTCAATCAGTTCTGCTTTTGTGCTGATAAGGCTAAACAGGTTCCAAAGCTCCAAATTCCCTGCCACCCGTAACATACAAATCATAATAACACAAAGAATTCCTGAGCAAATGAATTATGAGGTGGATTTAGTATAAGAATAATGCTTATCCGTTCCTCCAGGAGTAACAACTGAGGGTTTTCACAATTCCAGTTTTGAAATTGGAATGAAGTAGCATTACTTTGCTGCTTTTGGTATTATCCAAGCTTAAGCAACTTGGCTCTTCCGCTAAGTTTGTGATAATTCGATAAGTTTTTAATAATCCGCTAAGTTATTGGTAATTTGATACTTTTTAAATATTGAAATAATGAAAGTACATGATCATTTTTTGATTGAATACTGATAGATTTTTTTTTTACAAAACCACATGGTAAAACAAACGCACAATGTGGTTACATTTCGAATTTTGCACTATTGGTTCTGTTTGAAACTTTGCCAGCACAGTGCTCTTAATAGAACAAATAAAGTATATTTTTAGTGCTACATAAAATCTTCGTCAAATGGCGTAGAATAAGCTAGTGGAAATAATAAATGAATTGACACTAATAATAGAGCTAAATAATGGAATATAGTGTATTCAGCTGTAATTCAGCGCATACTACGCTCCAGCATGTTCAGTTTGTCTCCTCACAATGAACGATAAATAACTTACTGTAACTTCTCTATTCAAGATTATCGTAAAATCTTATTGAAACCGGAAGGTCCATACAATATAACCTAAAACTGCGTTTCATCGAATTATGAAGTTTGCGTGCATTGTTAGAAAGATGCATATTCCTGGAAGATAAGATATGACAGAGCCTAAAAGAAGCAATATTGAGCCCGTAGTACTATTACTTGGTGGGTTGGGACTATTGTGTAGCGAGCCAGGCATGGAAATGACCAAGTACGATAAAGTGTCAAAGCTCATGACTGGAGCCTGAAGGAGGACAAAGTTCATTGGGATCATCTGGAGAGAGGAAATATAGCTGGGTTTGAATAATGTGTCACATGTTCCGTGTCCCGTCGAACGGAGAAAGGTTGGAGGTACGTCATGGTGAGCTGTCTTTTGAGAAAATTTTGAGAGAGTTGGAAAAATGCTGACAAAAAGAGGCCGCCAAAGTCTGGTGAGGACCAGTACTGGTTGATAAACTTGGCTGGGGACACAAACAATGGGAATCTTCTTCCTCAGACGCCTCAGCGGAATGGAAATCAGGGAAAAGGGCCAGAGAGCATTTTGATAGGAGCACAGAGCAGCGTCTTTGTCCGGCTCATCAGTAGTATTGCTAGTGCGTGGAGTCCTTGTGACCCTGCTGGGAGTTGGGAAGGATATGGATGGTCTCTTATTGACCACCTTCAATGACCCAGCTACACGCTCACACTCTTGCATCATTCAAATGAAAAACATTTCCACCACTTATGAATAGGAATGGCTCTGCCAGACCTCTACTACGCTACACTTCCAATTGCGACACCTAACAATGAGTTTGCATGTATACGGCCAATTTCCACCTGACAGTAAGTTAGGCTGATTTGGGACTTTAAATACGAATGACAGAAAATAGTTTGTAGATAGCCAAGGCTTTGGTGTAAATACTATTTATGTATATTTGAAGAAAGTTAATAATTTTAAGACGCCGCAGCATCTGCGAATACTCGTGCAGTTGAAAAACACAAGAGAGCAGGAAAAGCTGCTGAGTATCGCCTGTGTGTACAACGTATTGTCCGGTTATTTTGTAATTACTACGCATATATCTCCAGGCTGTTCAAAATGGTATATATTTTCACTTTGTGTATTACCCAGCTTGTTACCAAAGTCAATTTTTACACTATTTTGCATTGTTCTTTACCCGGCACGATGGTGGCTCAAGTATGTATGTACAGTCTTAGGCTTTAAGGGAAAATGCATGGTTCAAAGTAGAATTATTATCGAGGAATATTGTCGAAGCTCGGGAAGGAACTTTTGTAAATATCCATTGAAACGGTTGCTCAATTGTGTGCCCAACACTTGGTCTTTCTGTCGCATAATGGATTTAGGCATTTTGAATGTGGGCAGAGACTATGGGCCCACGTAACAATTCATCCAAAACTTGTGGAGACGTAAAGGTGGAAATGTATGGAAAATAATAATTGTCGGGCAAAAAGGAAAGGCGAAGGATCCTGATCCCAAAGAAATATTGTCTCTCTCTCTCAATAGTCATTTCCGAGCACCAGCACCCATTCACAAAACAGAGCGTTCTACTTACCTACAACAACAAAGGACTCGTTATTTCCATTCCCAGTTCAATTCTTTACGATTTTTCAATTGAAATCCCCAAAATGTCTTCGTTCCCGGACGCACACAATAAAGAAGAATTTGTGTCACAAAAAAGTGAAAAAAATTGTAGGAAAACATATTAACGGCCTTTCATTGAAATCCATTTTCTCGTCGTCTTTCATTTACAAAAACGACACTTGAGCCTCATTTCGGCCTAATATCTGCCTTCTTCAAGCACATGCATGTACCAGCCAAGTACTGTACACTGCGTATATAAATCCTTTTTATTACATCTTCCATTATGAATCCGCTGGGCTCTGTGCATAGAAGGGAATATGACATGACGAGTTGACTTCCTTAGAAGGGACAAAGAGATTACCAGGCCATGTTTTTCTCGGATTCCCTACGGTTTTCACTTGATTTCTCGGCTGCAGCATTGAGGACCAGATTGTTCTACGAAAATATTTACCCAAAAAAAAGTTCTCCCGTTTTCCCCTCAATTATAGATAAGCTGGCACGGTTAAAATACTTGCATGCAAACCTTAACGACACTGTAACATAAATTAAATCCATTAACTATAGCCTAACCGGAATGCACGACAGTTGAAAAGTAGAATTTTTTGCAGTGAGCGTTTCGACAGCCGACCGACCAAGAAGGACCCTAGTAATTGACGAGACGCCCTTTCACACCTATCATCTCCGCAATGAGCTCGAGTGTTGGTTTGAGGTCGACTGGGGAGTTTTTAATGGAAAATAAAATTATTGAAAGACATAAAAAATAAGCAAGAAGGACTTGAGGCTCGTAAAGGAAAGGAAGCCGAGTGCAAATACTTGAGACATTTGGAGACCAAGGAGCCAGGAGCAGATGTCGAATGCTGCTGGTGCTGGGGGTAGGCTGGATTTCCAAGTTTCTTAGCAGTACTGCGTGCACTGAAAGAGTCGAGGGTCGAGTTGGTGTCATGAATAAAGAAATAAAAGTCCGTTTCCACGAACATCAACCATTTCTTGGCCTTATGAATCATAGTGGCGAGTCAAGCAAAGGAAATTGAACTCTGGAGTACATGTATTGAGAGAGCGAGAGAAGAATGGGAAGAAATAATAATGGAATATCCTTCACATTAATCCTAAATATGTACAGCTTGGTACTTGGGAATAGCGGAATAATGGGGAGGTCGAAAAATATATTTCATTGGGAGACAGTTGGTTATGTAAAATATATCAAATCTCAAGAGTTATGGCTTCCAAAACTTCATGGTGTAAATCATGGATGCTGGTGGCTGTTGCGTTGCAGAGTCCGAATCCATAGCCTCTCTCCTCACGTCAGCCTATTAATGAGCTTCGAATAAATTGTCAATTACTATTTGAAAACAGAGCTCAAACCGGCGCTGACTTAGGTTGTCTACTTACTCGGATGAGGCATAAAAATAAGAATCCTCTGCCTAATTGAATAAACACGTTGAGAAACGAGTATTAAGGCAGGAGGAACCTGGTAAGTCTCATACGTCGGGGGTAGAAAAAAGTTGAAAAGGCGTACATTAAAGGAAGGATCCCTGGTAACTTGGGAAGAATGGGATTCGCTAAATTGCACACTTTGTATGCAGGACGAAACAAAGGTAATGGAACTTATTATGATGGTTCCAGTGCCTTGGGCAAATATTAATAAAGAAAAAAAAGCTGGTATAAGCAGAATCTCGTGTGGAACTTATAGCACCTCACACACTTACCAGTTTAGTTGCCTTCACTTTGGGGAAACTGAAATGGCTGTCTCTCTCCATTTGGTTGGTTATGGCTGCTACTAGAGGAAGGCAGAGCTGGTGGACGTAATTATTGTGGTGTGGCACGGTGGCTTGTCACCGGAAATTCCCACTCTTATTGGGTATACAATTGTTACGTCGGATTAGGGACTCTGGCAGAGCAGTGTGCACCGAGTCCCAGCCAGCCAAATCGGGCCCAGGATTTTTTGAGAAAAGCTAGCTCGACACAGACTGACGTATTCCCTTCCCATATTTAGAAGTTGGCCTGCTGTGACACCACATGTCCAGTCCAAGTCCTCCAACCAAAACCTTTCCCCGACCACTCATCTCTATTTTCTCTAATATTTGGACATGACATCTTTGTCCAGCCATACGTCCTTTTCCTTTCAGGCTGAACAAGCCTTGGACGATGCCCACATGGACAATCCCTACTCTTGTCACAACCAAAGCCGTGCAATAATAATTTATCTGCTTTTTGAGCCGAATAATAGCTATATCGCAGTTGAACGGATTCTGGGTTTTCAGCTTTTAATTTACTATGTATATGCGCTGTGATGCAAAACTCAAGATCTGCACAAATATTTACGCCCACAGCTACCTGATCATCAACGGTCTCTACAAGGTAAAAGATTTATGCCAGTGCAAGACGCCAAAAAGTTCCCTTCGATAAAGTTCTCTCGACATTTTACTTTTTACCCTTGTAAATTTTTGGCCAGGTCACGTTTAGATAGACTAGGTTGAATATCATGGCATTGGATTGAATTTTTATTAGTAAAAATTCGGTTTGTCGAAAGTGCTTTGATCGGACAAGCTCATTTGCAGGAAATTTTTAACAGAGTCGTATGTATAAGTGCATTTGACAGGCAGACAAGTTATGTATAAAAATTATCAAAATAGCAGAGGGTGTGTATTTGAGACGGTTCAAATCTGACACTACTAAATATATGTGTATTCCAATCTCATAATATTATTCCTTGGACTAACCCATTTAGGAAACGCATGTATTTTTAGTAAATTGTGAGAATAAAAGAATTTTCCCAATCTATTATCTCTACGTAGTAGGTTTTGAAAAGGCCGGAGTGCTAGGGACAAAACGCGTAGGTGATGCGTTGCTGAGAGCTCCTGTCTAAACTAAATAAACTATTTTCCCCTGCTCTCCGTCCCAAGAAGCCCTTGAGAAGGAACAATTGAGAAAGAAAGGGCTGAATGACTTGAAAAAGAAGAGAGTTTTTGTGAACAATGAAGTCGTCATATTTTTGGCTGGCTGGCTGGATGAAGTGAGTTCAAGGGATGGATGGCCAGTCTCTGAGCCAAACTGAACGGAGTGAGGAAATTCAAACAAAATAAATAGTTGGACCAGAAGAGTCTGCTGGCTGTTCTAGTAACAGATTTCTCACTCAGCCCTTCTCAAGCCTAGATTATTATGCTTATTTCTAGCTCCTCTGGCTAGTTTTAGATTACCTTTCAAGAGAGTTTGGGCTCCGAAATGTGCCGATTCACGGTGACGCCACTCCATTTAACCACAAATCATACATTATCATATCTCTGAACCAACCCTTCTACGTATAACTCTTATGACGCTCAATTTCACCTTATGGCCGTAAGAAAGCCTACGAAAATATCACTCAATTGTTATCCAGTCTATTTGCAATTTACGTTTATTCCAGATGAGAATGAAAAATGTCACACAAAATTTACAAAATAATAATTTAAATCTATTGGATCTTGTGCAAGTACACAATGTTTCAGTTTTAGTTCCATTTTTGCTTCTGTCTCTGTCGGGCTACGTAAAAACAAGCTAAAGAAACCCGACTGGACCTGGAAATACAGAAGCTAAGTGCTGAACTAACGCAGGCGATCATAATGCATAATAATAAGATAGTAGTACCGATCATTAAAATGTTCAACTGAATTGGTTACTTGTGAAATAAAGTCAAACTTGCAAAACAAATGTATATTAAAGCAGAGCAGTATCAGTATCAAATTCCGATTGCAGAAAAATAAGTGATTTCAGTTAAATCATGAATGTTGGATCAACTAAATTGACCTGAGATTGACCTGACCAGACGTCTAAATACATTTTACATGGTTTACTGTAAAAATTACATTTAGATTCAATAGAATACGCGGAAAGATTGAATACGTAGAAAGAAATCCGCTATTTGCACTTTCATGAACAGCATTATTGGTGACCCGTCTCATCTGACCATGTTAATTACGTCAAACACACAAAAACCTGATATTAAAATTGTAACCAGTATTTTACAATTGAAGTCGGTCATTCAAGACGGCTACAGGGAACCACACCGAACAGATATAACGAATGCGATTAAGCTCGTTATATTCTGGGATGTGGATTCGGACACTTTATTAGTTTCATGAAAAAGAACTAAACGTTTCCCACATGAGAAATGATTACCACATAAATCCAGCTAGTTCACAGAAAGCTTATATTCTGCCACTTGAAGCTGAATGTCTGAATCTGAACCTGAACGCTTTCCATTCGTGTTTCCAACCAATTCTTGATTCTAGTGAAACGCCAGCCCAAGTGGGAAGCTCTGAAAAGTGTAGAAAAAATGAGAGTGGAGAGGTGGAAAGTGAGTGGAGGTAATCTGTAATAATTGAATGGACCATCTTCATCCACCCTTTGTTTTCTGCCTGCTGATAGCTCAGCCTTCCTCCGCATTACGGCATATTATCTTCATCTCCACTCGTTCTTTACATAATGCTTCAAATCTTACTGCACGCAACATGGCTACACTCGTCTAATTTCTGTGATGAAGTGACTCTCAATTTCCCTCTTCCTTTGCATGCTGCTCCGCAGTGGATGTGATGATGAGAAGATGAATGAACAATGGGAGGAAGGAAGGGAAAAGGAAATGGAAGAGCCTCGGCTCGTAACGTACAGCAGGATTCTGCATGGGTTCCAACTGGCCTCAGAATGATAAATCGCACTTTGGTGCGCTCAAGAGGAAAATTTACAAGATTTATAGCGACTTTAATAACAAAGGATTATGTCAACCTCAATTTACTATAGGCTTTTTACTTTAAATGAATACTTATGATTGGAAAATGTTGCCTCTAGGGTCGTGTTATATGCTTGTCGGCACGCACTTACGGCACAGCAACAACTCCTAACGTCCAACTCCACGCTTTGTGCTATCTCGTTCCGTCAGTTGGAAAAACCCTTTAGTGGAGAAGAAACGGAGTTGGAATTAGGCTCAACTGACATTTCCGATAAAATATACCCGAAAAATTGTTTCATAATAACATTTGCCACACTCTGGTCGTACTGAAGGATTTCTTGGCATTCTATTAAAAAAGCCTTAGAAGAGTTTCCAGTGCTATGCTTATTCCCGTATATTTTCTTTCCCACGACTCTTGTATGGAACAAGTACTTCCAGCTGCACCTATATCAGCCCAAATAATAATAATAATAATAAATATTTCCTTCTATTGTCCCTTTTATTGGGATTCAAAGGGAGTTTCTGACTATCAAACGCTTTATGTTCTCTTCATCATCTCAAGACCCTTGGTTCTATTCTCTTTTCTATTCAAGGGACTCAGGACTCACCTTCAGTACCTTCACTCTGCCTTGGCCCATTCCAACTATGTATTTACTTATGCAAACTTATTCGGATTTTCTTCATTTTCTCTGGCTATCCGTGTCTGTCCGTTGAAGATCAGAAATAACTATGTAGAATTGCATAATTGGTTAATTGCATTCTATACTTAACGTAAATACTAAGGCGCAATTTTTTGCTTTGAATTATATATTGTAAGGAAAACCACAGCAGGGCGGTACATGACTAGACTAAATGCAGGAGATGTTGCGGAGAGAATAACAATATCATGCTTACCTAAGAATTTTATATTTTTTTTAAATGTGCAAAATATGAGATACGATGAAGTCAAACTTACCTGCAGATCTCTGACTATGTAACCCTTTACCCTAGCTATTTATGGCACCTGATATATTTCCACATTGGGTTGAAGCATGCCACGTTTGTCTTTCGTGATTGGCGAATATTAATAATAAGTGTATCGCCCTGTCCCCGCTAGGTACAAATCAGTATTTCAGTTGAAGCCAAATTTAAGCAAGCCTTTGCTGGTAAGAATGTTAATTTTCCAGAATGCATTGTTTTCGGCATATACAGAATGGCAAATACAGATACGCATATTTTGGCCCTATTTCATAAATATATGGCTATAGCTCAGCAATATTAGATACTCTAAATTCAAGCTAATTTAATTAATGATCCCCTCTATCATTTTTCAATTTTAATTTCTTACGCTGTGCAATCGCAATATTATGTGATGAGATCCGCAATGAGATTAAATAGTATTTACAATGCTAAGTACTACTGCTGTGTTAGACATGTGGAGTACAGTATAGCCGACACGCCGCCACCTTCAAAAGTGAGTGTATGTTTGGGATGGCCAGTGGAACAAGACATTTGTGAGTAGACTAATTAGTTTGGAACAATAAGGGAACGTCAGAGTTTGTAAGAGAGGGAAATTGAGCCATAGCTGGTCTGAAAGGCTGATTGATTCTTAATGATACGGCTGAAGCGGACAATGAAGAGGACACTTTGTCTCGTTCAAGAAGAAAAGCTGGAGAAGTGAGCAGTCATTCTTTATTTTTCTGCATGATTAAATCGAGCGGAAGGGAATGCTGTGCATGGAGGATGGAGGCGAAGGAAGCCTCCAAAGAGAACGCGTTCTTCTGTCCTGCATTGTGCACTCGTATTGGTCGGAAGAGAGAGAGAGTTGGAGTCTCAATACGTTGATTGACAGGCGTAATTAGGCTTAATTACACTCAACTTCCACCGCCCTCATCTTGACAATTATGCTGTAGTATTATGCGGGAGATGAGCTGAGCTCATAGGACCTACGAGGCTCTGGCTACTCGACCAGCCCGTCAATTCAAAGGTGTAAATTTTAGGGGCACTACAACAAACACGCCTCCTGAGCCCTTTCCAGCTCAAGCCACTTAGCTAATATCCTCAATCCGTTCTCTCCGACTCGTCATTAAATATCACTTACTTTTCCCCTCCTGCTCGTCATCATGTCTGGCAAAGTCTTACTACAAGAAAAGGAACCCTACGATAACCTTAGTACTTCCCGAGCTCAAAATTCTAATCTTCGCTGCGTTCTTTGACTTCGCAATTTTAAGTGAATTTTGGCGGCCTTGAAACTATTCAAGAATGGGCTACCCTACTGCGTAATATCGTCCAACCTCAAAATGATATAGTTAAGTTAACACAGGTGTATGACATAAAATATCTAAAAACTACGAAAATTATTCATCGATTAATTTAGGATGTCTAGATTGGAATTAATTAATTGTACGGTTCCTTGCAATTTGACTAAAATCCGCCGCTAAGATTTAAGCTACGTTTGTGAAAACATTCAAAGGATCCAACCGTCAACGTTAGGAGGTAACAAAATACATGAACATCGCATGCAACCGTGATGTTTTAGTTCTTTTACGTTCAGTGAAAAATCAAATGCCAAACAGATGCAATATCAATATTTAGGAAAGCATGCATTTACAATCGTTTTACCCGTTGAGTTGTAAATCTTGGTAAACCTCCCGATTAATGCAATTAGAGCAGGCCAACTGCAACTTCTAAACTTGGGTGTGGCCTATTCTGCAACATTTCTGTAGTTGATCGATAGGAACAAGTTCTTGTCTATTCAGAAGTCACCTACTTTGTGTTCCCTGACATTTGAGTGTCACTTTAAGTCATACTTTCACTACATTTGTCAATTCCGTGTCACAATGGATCCGGAATTGATTGGACTTGCTTCCGTTGGTTGGTTGTGTTACAGATTATTTTGCAATAAATTACAAAATCAATTAGCATATAATATCTATCCTTCTGACTTACGTGATAAAATATCTGCTCAGACTAGAAAGTTCCCTGAACGGAATCAGAATTCCCTTTTGCTCTTACCAACCAAACTCAATAATGTTAGGATTTATTGGAGAGGACTGAAGGCAGAAGGAGTTGATAGAGTCGATGGAAGTTTAGTAATGTTTTTTTAAGCCTGTGAGTTTGAATTTGTTAAGAGTGCATGAATCACATCCATTTATATCTGTCATGTTCATCGTGGTAAGGAGATAAGAATCATTATTATGGATATTTCCTCTGTCCCGTCTCTCCAAATGAGAATTACAGAAATACATGTCCTCTGAATGCAGAATCACCATGTGACCAAAAGGAGTGACATGCCCAACCTAGACTATTAGAACAAAAAAACAACAAACATGAGTTGTCGCTTATGTCAGCTTTTCAACGAGACTTTGGATCAGAGTATTATCCCTTCCAGGGTGCTTCATTGTTCCAACAAAATGATCAGAATCATCCTAATATTATATTTCACTGTTGAGTGGAGCACGGACTCAAGAATCGATTCTCAAAAATATTGCTCCAGAGGAATGTCATATTCAAAATTCAAACTTGGAGTCATCCAGCTAGCCAATAAGCTCTACACAAGACGCCGCCCGGTTTTCAGCATTTAACTCTAATCTTGGGAATCGGATAAATGGAATATAAAAAAATATTTTAAATATTCTGCAAATCACTACAAGTCGAGAACTACAGTGATGCGGTGAATACAACGAACATGCCATGACTTTTGTCATAGAATTTGTTGTTTTCTCTAACTCCCGATGCCGCAATTAACTTTCAATTCAGTTTACGATTTAGACAATTTGGATTATTTATTTATTCAACAAAGGTTCAAATAATGGTAATACATGTTAGAGAATTTAAGTGTTGACAAAACCCCATTTCTGGGAGTTACATTGTAACATTAGCCATGCTTGTCGCATTACAGGCCATTCATTGCGCTTTGGTATAGTCTATGAAAATCTGACATGCCACATAGTGAACTTTTGGGCTAAAATGAACCTAAATTCACGAAACCAACTTCAGAAACTACAATACAACTTGCAAGCAACTTGCAAAAGCAAATATCTTAAGCATAACACACCCTCCAACATCTACAAGTCAGCTATAAATTGAATGCGATATCAAAGGAGCTCATAAAGCCATGGAATTCTTCTTTGCACCAGTTTGCTGTGAGTGCCACTGTATATTTTTAGCAGCCGTGATTTATCATGAGATGGAAATGAGAGGCTCAGCGTGTGAAATGTTTTGATACTTGTAAAGGTAATATTGGCAAATGATCAAAATCGTAATGAGGGGATTGGAAACAGCGCTTACTCTAAATGGATATTTATTTCCTAGCTCATTGTTTGGTGGGGCAGGGAGAGGGCGAAGATGGAGCTGAGGGAATCGTAGCTTGAACTCTGAGTCGTTAATGACATTCATAGACGAGGGATTTTTTGGGAGATGATCATGACTGAGTCGTTGGCAGAGAGCACCTCCCGTGGCGGTCCTGATCTTCCCTGAGTCTTCGTCCAGCCAAGTTTGAGAAACGGCTCGCCTGCCCTTCCGGTTATTCCGTCCTTGCCTGACTACAACAAGGACTTCGTGTTCACCTGAACAGTATCACACACCCAAGCCAAGGCCTTTGCCCACATGCAGCCGAGACGAACATGGACGTCCAACAAAGCCTTCCCAAATTTATCCAACTTTAATAATTCAGATCATTTATTCCATTGTCAATTGAAGAGAGCAAAGAGGCTCCTGCCCCAGTCCACTTCATTAAACTGGTCCCGGAGTGCAACAAGCGTATAATAGAAATTCTCACTTTCGGCTCCAGCCACTGCCCACTTCTATTCTTCTACATATTTACTCCCAGAGCCTCGAATTGCAGATCACCTACCCGCCGGCCAAGTCCTCTTCCAGGTTAGGCTCGCTGGACATCGTACACCATAGCTGAATTCAACTCCAAAATTATAACAAAGCAGATTTTTGGACCATATAGGATTCTGCAACGCACTGGCTGGCCAGATGTAGTACATGCAACTTGTTGCATGCTTATGTAAAGCAGTAGAAATGGAAAACGAGCCTCAGAATGTAAGGTGATCTGAATATGCGGTTTTGTTTATGGTTTTCCCGTGTCCCTTCACTTTTCGTCCATCGTCCAGCCTTGGAAGGAAGTGCAATGATCAGTCCGTGATTTCATTGAACCAAACTTCCGTCACTCATCAGTAAATGTGCATCAAACCAATGAAAGTGTGAGTAGGATGCCCAGCAGAGACTGGACTCTCCGTTCTCGTGTCCCACTTGGATTGCCATGTTGCATGGAAGGCGGATAATTGAGGTCTAGCTACGTGGAATAAAAGGGCTGATAAACGGTGGGCAAGGACTGAGAGATGATGATGGGTGTATTTGTGGATGAAACCCTCCATTACCAATTTCAATTCAAGGAGAAAATTGGCAGGTAGGGACTTGGCCAGGAGGAGCATGCAACAATCATCTATCATTTCCACCTTTGATACGCTCTAGTACAATCATTTCCAACACTTTAGAGCTCTCGGCCACCTCCAGCGTCTATTGCGGGCATAGGCACTTGTGCTCCATCAACCACCTTCTCTACAAATTACGCTTCAATCACACTTTTCTCATTTGTATCCTGCCACAGAGTGATGAAGGCTCTAATTACTTCCGTCAATATTATATCTTTTTTTGATCCAATTTCACCCCGTCTAACGCAACGGCATTGCTCACCGTCAATTGGGCACCACCGTCGGCTAAATTCGTTCAATTGGGCTCTATCAATTGGGAAATCTGGCATGTATTCCTGATTACGCTCGTCATTTGTCAGCCTGGTTTGGTAATATAGCAAATTACTACTTTCAATACGGTAATTTGTACCATGCATCAGCGTCATCACTGCTTACATAGTAAAATTGTTGGTATATAACATAAAATTTGTACATATTTATATTTCACATACGTAACGTTTAATTATCGTTCTTGCAAAACATCCACGATTTGGCACCCAAGATATTCAGCTCATCCCAAGGTTTGTCAAGTCTATATTTGCGGCGCACTAGAATTAAAATTTCATTGAGTTTGTATTGTATGGATCTTATTAGCCCTGGAAATGTCAAGACGGGAATAATTTATTAGCTTGGACAGGTCTGCATACAGGATTTGGAGCGCTTATTGATCTTCTAGAACCTGACGTATCCCACTTGCCGTACTCTATTAAGAACCTATTAAATATGATGGGAGCATGGAAATATGGCAAGTCGGGTTAGACATAAAGTTGTGACTGGCTCCCCGCTGTGAGCAGCTTTGAGTATTTTGGAAGTAAACGAATGAAATCATTTCTGATCATTGAAGGCTGAAGAATGCGGAGCTATTGGGAGGCAGAGGAGGAGAATGAAAGGTTAAAAATTTCCGATCTGTGACTCATTGTGGCCAGTTTGGAAGCACGAAGCGGAATTCTTGTTCTGATGGCCTCTTGTGCCTCGTCGGCCGAGACTCCGTCTTCATTAAAGCCAACTCATGCTATCAGCTGAACGGAGGATGATTATTTCCGATTCCAATCAGTTGGGAACAACAGGGGTGGGTAAGGGGATGAGAGACATTAACGTCAAGCCTTTTTCCCTTCTCAAGCCAGCCCTACGACATTCCCAGTGAGGAAAATGCATTATTTCCTATTTTTTAGCAGAAACTTATCGCTCACCATTCATTCCCGTTAGAGCCATCACAAATCAGAGGGTCATCATGGGAATCAGGGATATCCATTTAGGTCCAAGAAGGAAAAGGCACAGGTGCAATTTTATAGAAATCAGTCCATAGCTTTGCTCTCTTGGCTTCCCAACAAACTACACTTTTGTCGTAAATAACGTCCGATTAGCTGGTGATCTGTCTCTGATAAAGAAAGGTAAACCAGTGTAGATGGACTGGCTTGCTGTCCTTCACTTATTGTCTCATTTCGCTTCAGCGGGGAGCTTATAGCATTTCATTTGCTGAGCGTTCAACCGGATACACATCAACATTTGATTATTTAAAAATATACAATATCCCTTCGTGTTCGATTTCTGAAAAAAAATGCAATATTTAATTTCTATTGAAATCGAAAATGTCTGAAATGTGTAAGTCAAAACTTAGTTTCGCTTACTGAACAGTATTGCATTAACAGTTCCACTTATTAGGCACAATAGCAGCTACTACGTTTGTAATGAAAATGCAGAACTGGAATTAATGTTAGGACTTTATAGTCCGTGCAATGATGGCGAGCTAGTTTCGCAGATTTTGGACTCAATTGCATGATTTCATTTCAACAATGGTTTCCTTCAGGTCTACTGCAATCCAAAGTACATCCACTTCTACGAGTGGACTGACTGCATTATTTGTTTTATATTTTACATGCAGAATGCTCATCGTTAAAAGTTAATCAGGTTTTTAAATCGTTAAGTTGATATGCCGAGTTTGTCGTTTTACAGAGTTCTGATCACTATCATTTTATATTTAACGTAAACGAGTCATTTATTCAATGTTTTAATTATACATTTAGCATTGCAGAACAAGCCTGCTTCGTATTTTTTGCTTTAATTATTTCCAATCTTAGACAGAGCTTGAACCGTACAAACCGTTTAGAGAAAGTAGTATTTATAACCTACAGATTCAGATACAGTTAGATGTCAAGAAGAAGGTGGAGAAATAAGTGACTCGTTCTAATTTGAATTTCCAATCCATTTCCATTAGAATTTGAATTTACATCCCGCTTACGGTTTGTGACAGAAGTTGAGTTTTGACAGGTTGATGAGTGAAAGCGGGCCAGAAATATTAGAAACAAAGAAACACATGTATTCCCGTGTATACATACTACAAGTCAACTGAGGTTGAAGGTATATGCATCAGCGCTCCACTGAAAATTACCCCAAAAGGCAGAGAAGGCCCGACACTTTTAGGCTCTATTTTGTATGGATTGACTTGACCTTTCCTCCTGTCTCCGCCCTAAGAGATGTATGTATGCATAATGAGGCTTACACTTAAGAAGATGATTTACTACATGAGGCCTTCAAGAAAATAGTTTAGTCAATAAGTGAAAGGCACTCACAAAAGGGTTGTTTGGCTAATCCAGAAATAAGAAGACCCGTTAGAAGTTACTGAATTGTTTTGAGAAGGCAATGGAACTACCTGCGGCTCTTAATTTTCTCAGCGGATACAATAATAGAGATAATTAGGTGTATTGGCATGGGAGTTGACATTGGAGGCTGCAATAATACAGGTAGACCCGTGTTATTAGTGCGGTTGAGCCGTTGTACCTTATAGATAGGAAATACCTGTAAACAGGATGCCGAATAAGTTCCTCGGGAAAAAATTCACTCGAAAAAGCTCACTCGAAAAATGCTCATTTTCCACATGACCTTGAACAGTAAATTTTTAATTCCCGGTAGGTTGAATTCAGTTATGTTAGGTTATATCAGATCTATTTAATTCAGCTTGTTTGAAATTGAATTTATATTTGTAAAAGTTAGTTTAGGTTTGAAGGAAATATTTAAATCGGGCAAAACTATTCAAGGGAACTTTTGTGGCGGAAAATTTTCGTGAAGCCGTTTTTCGCTGGTTTATTTTTCGTAGAACTAAATCAAGTGAAGTCAGCAAGTCAAAGGATATTAAAGCGTGTGTTAAGTGGATTTGTACGGTGGGAGAGAGCTGAAGTGGAATAGTAATAATATTCCCATAGCCGGGAGTAGGAAATGACAGGGAAACTTTTGTGAGGGTCCAAACATGACTCTTGTATTAGTGAAAATTCTTGTGATACTCGGCCGTTTTGGGGAAGAAGACGGATAAGAAGGGAAAAGTAGGGAAAAAGGTTCCGTTCCATTCCAAACTGACATGTATACGACATAGATTGTTGTGCCTTTTTAGAAAACAGAGCCTTTCCCTCCTCGACTCAATAAAGGCAAGAAACGTCCTAAACGTGAAGGAGCCATAAAGTCATTAAAAATGAGAAGAAGACTCATAAACTCAGAATGTCAACTCGCTCAACTACTAACGCTCAGCTAACTACACACACATCCAATAACTCGGTTCGTTCAGATTCTTCGTTCTGTATGCACACAGGTACTGCCTTGAGCTCAGGAATTTAGGCTTCATTACAATTACAAATATTCGCAATTTCACTTGCTCTGATGTCTGACATTTATGATTGCCCACTGCGTCAATTTCATAGGCCTGCGAATTACGTAAAAAATTGTCATTCTTTGCTAATAAGGTAATAAGGTGTCAAAGCTTTACCAGGATCTTTTTGCAAGCAATTCCGTGCTTCTAGTGCCCGAGTATTTACTGTAATTTACGTGTGTTTCCTATGGACAAATTCTTCGTATTTCAAGCGATAGGTTTTAAAGTATTTGAAATTTTTTTATTTTGTTTCCATATCGGAATAACTATCTTGTCGGCTCAGGAGCCTTCAAATCCGAAGATAAGTGCATTGTAATAGAGCGGACTAAAAAATTTACCAGTTTAACCCTTTTCCCTTCCCTTCTTCCTTGAAGAATTTGAGAGTTCAGTTTTGAGTATTTAGTAAATCCTATTGATGGGATATAGAATAATAGGGGCTGAGTCTATTGGTATTTAGTATACTTACTTATTTCTCGTCAAGGCGCCGGCAGACCGCTGAGAGGCTTACCATTTACCACCGTGGACAATATTATCGTCTCTGTAGTTCAAAATGTGCTAGAGATGAGGGGTGAAGATTGAGCAGCCAATTCTCCGAGTTGATTTGGTGGAAAGTTAGGTCGACTTTGTGCATTTATTCCATCTAAATTCAAGTTCATTTGAGCTACCGACTTTTTGGAGTAACGGCAAAATAGTTTCATGCGTAAAACGATCGCTAAAAAATGTTCCATAAAATAAGTTATTTCGGAAAATTCCTTATTTAGACTTCGGGCCGTAAATTGTTCCATTCTATCAAGTTTGGCTAGATTAAGTTTCTTGTCATAATGAATGCAATTTTCGATGAGTTTTTTAATCGGATCAACTTATTCGATGTAACGTTACGTAGAGAGTAGATCTTTCATTTTGCAAGATCTGTACGCTTTTCATCTAGTTTTTTTATTAATGCTGACGTTGACGTGTAATGATTTAAATTCAGCCTTGACTGGCCCTCCTTAACCTTTCCAGTTCTCTTGTTGCACTATTAGAGCCTGCTCTTCAATTTATATTCCTGCTCTGGCTGAGCGTTGTTGGAAGAATGCAATTACACGAGAATTGGGAACAGAATGAAGAATCATACACCGGCTAAACTGAAAACAAGTACTTGCCTTGTGGATCTGGATCCAGAGTCTTGCTGGATTATTTCAAAATGTATGAAAGCTAAAGATGGTGCAGCAAAAAGGATTTGTGGAATATGGGCAATAGAATATCTGCGGCTACATAGTTGCGGCAATTATGAGACATTGGAATGTTCTTCAACACTTCCTTTCACTTTCGAGGCATATTTCTAGAAAATACGTGTATGAACACTACAACAACACTACAAAGTACGGCTCTTTACCCCAAAAAATACTTTAATTTTACAGTATTGCAAACCTGGAACGATTGTTCATTATAGGCCATATTTAATATACGGGGTTAATAGGGTTTCACAATAGAATTGTACCTAAGAATGCCTACCTGCCCAAGGAATTGTTCCATCAAACGCTTGTAAATCATTCTATTCAAAGTTCAACTCGGAACCCAAACTACGGAATTCACCCCAAGCTAAATTAATGGTCAAGGAGCGTTGAGGCTACTTTGTGGACCTCACGGTTTTCAATCTGTTTGGAAAAAGACTAAGCGGATGACCCAAAGTCTTTGTTACTTTACAAAACTAAATATTACCCAGCTGGTCTTTTTTGTTTCTTGGAAAAATGGAATCGGGATTAGGCACAGGGCTTAAATCGTTTACGGTTCGAATAAGGAACAGGAGACACACGGTAAACACTCATGATGGAAATTTGGTAAACACCATGGTAAACACCCAATGAAGAGCGGTTCCACTGATGCTAGTTAGGTTAGTGCTCAGTAAATTAGGTGTTTACCATTTACCACGGGTATTTCCCATCTGTCCCATGTTCCTTGCTTCAAGCATGCATAAAATATTCTAAAAATTCAGTTGGTCACAGATCAGAGAAGTCTTATAATTTTCGTAATAGAAAACCAGATCATATTTTATTCATTCATTGGGAGAGGACAAACTCGTAATTATTGGAGGCACACAAATTCACGGTAGATTACATTACTACAGCATAACTGGCACGCATCAATCAACTCTTCACTTTCACTTCCACTACAAGTTATTGGGCTTAAGTAGTGAATTGGGAATTACTAGAGAGCAAGACTAACTAATCTTAAGTAGAATAAAAGATCAGAGCTCAAGTGTACATGCAATGTGGTAGGTATATATCTGCTTTTTACAATCTCTAGCCAAGCAGAAAGGAGTGTATTTACATTTTAGGTGTGCAGGACTGATAAGGGACATCAACATAAACTAATACAACATCTCCGTCTATCAATAATACAAGCTAGTGTACACGCTCGTCGGTTCTGAAGCCGTTGGGTGAGATTGAATAGACTCAAAGTCCCATGCGGAATAATGGAAAGGAAGATTCAATCTTTATAGTTACGAACGAACGAGTGGAGTAAAGTCGAAACATCAGCGTCTCCTATTTCATGGCACGTATTTGTCGGATTACAAGAGAGACAACACTTGTTTCACAAAGTAGAGCATCAGAATATAAGCTCAGCTCAAAAAAACAGAATTGATGATTTACTGAGTCATACATAAAACGTAGAACATGAAATCCTAGGCCTGTCTTCTGACGGACAGCATTACGGGGATAGAATTTCAGTTCATACAAAGTGGAGGACAGGGCGAGATTAAATAAAATTATATTCGAGGGAACTGAAAACACAGGGGTGAAGAGTTACACGAGTAATAGTATGAGGCGCTAGAACATTAAAAATCAGTCGGGACGTAGTAAATTAGAATAATAGTTAAGCTATAATTAAATATCCTTAAGTTAATTACCAATACAGATCATGATCACAATGGAATTGACAAGATACCTGGGATTTTACTTCCTTTCTGCTATGACACACGGGCATAGCGGAAAGGTTGAACTGTAGAATGGGAAATTCTACGACATGTATAAGCTCTCACATTTTTTAATCTGGTCATAAACCCGCCCCAGGCGATGGTTGAGAATTTTGACGGATTTCTCAGGCAGCATTGGGAGGTAGTTGACGAGCACGGGCTCGAAACTGTGGAACATGCTCTTCAATTGCTTCCCCACGTTTTTATCCCGGTACAGTTTTTTCACAGCATTGGCTGTGGAGCGTCGGAAGACGCAGAGGGAGTCGAGCATGAGGCGATGGTACTGCTCGTACTTGTCCAGCAGCCGGTACCCATGCAGCAGCCCGCTCTCATTGTCCAAGAACACTAGGAGCCCACTGGAGCTGTCTTTGGCTAAGTTGTGAGCGGGTGCCTCCATCATGGACGGGTTCCATTGGAGATTGTACAAATTGTTCACCATCCGATCCAAGTTGGCCGTGAGATAGTCAAACACAATGAGATCGGACCACTGGGCCAGTTCAATCATGTCCAGGGACTCGGCCTTCTTGGAGGACAGAATAATGTCAATGGGCTGGAGACTCCGTTTGGAGTCACGGAGCGGAGTAGGGATAGTTGCTGGGGTCAGATTGGGCACGAACTTGGTGAGCACTACGGGCTTTTCCTCAGCCCACTGAGCCAGGGTCAACTCCTGTCTCACTCCGCTCCATTTCTTGTCCGCCGGCTGGACGAGGTTGAGAGCGGACGGGGCCACGTTTCGCAGTCCCAGAACCTGACTCAAGTAGAAACTGAAAATCTCTCCCTGGATCTGGTCAGAGTTCTGACGGTAACGGCAGCAGGCTCGAGTTCCGTTCTCGAGAGTGAGAAGCCGATTTTGCATCCGACCACATCCTTCCTCCATGCGGAGCACGGGAGAGTACTTGACGAATCTTCTCCAGGATCTAATATCATCCTCGGTGAAGCCTTTGGGAAGCTGCTCCTCAATCTTGGAGCTCCAATAGATTCCTTCCAGGAGATCCGAATTATCGGGATTGGAATCTGGGCTCCTCGAGCTCACGTTCAACTTGGCTGTTGGAATTTCCTGCTGCAGTGGATGCAGAGAGAGAATTCGGGCGGCTGGGGCGACGAACTGAACGTTGGGACTGGGCCGACGGAGCATGGGATACTCAAACTGCTTACTCGGCCCAGCACC
The DNA here is from genome assembly GCA_034693865.1 of Ceratophysella sigillata. NCBI lineage: Eukaryota > Metazoa > Arthropoda > Collembola > Poduromorpha > Hypogastruridae > Ceratophysella > Ceratophysella sigillata. Next base: position 92,609 of record JAQFXY010000021.1, read on the forward strand.
CCGCCCCACGTCCTTCTGTAGCCCTTCTATGTGGGCGAACTCAGGGAAGCGACTCGAAATACTGTCTGGAAGGGACTCTTGAATTAAGGGACTCGGCGTGAGCGTGTCCGGAACAGAACTCCGAACCTGGCTCCGGATCACAGACTGGGACGTAGGAAGGGCTGAGGTCTGGAGCAGGTTCCGCTCGAGGAAAAGGTCGGAGTTGACTGGGAGGACGTAGAGGGGAATGAGCACGCCGATCCCTATGCCGATGATGAAGGCGAGGGAGGCTGTGAGGAGACAGAGGCCCTTGAAGGACCGGGCAGTCCGGACTGAGAACGGGGAAGTGAAACAACGGGAGTGACTCGTCATTTTCAGATGCTGGAGTCGATCACAGTCTAGAGAAAGGCTTTCGACATTACTACTGGAGCCACAGCTGAAGCAGGAGCACATTTCGATCATTATTGAAGGCTGAGGGAGGCAAGGGAGCGTCCTCCGCTGAGTTTCATTCAGTCGTAAAAATTAATCTAACGAACCACACCAAAGTCAATTGAGCAGCCTGTTGATAGATTGTTCACGGCTGACTAGGAGCTGAATTCATGACTGAATGTCTGCAGTCGAGCTCCTTTGAATTGAAGCTGAAATGTCCAGAGGCGAGTTTCACACTTTCAGTATTCTACTTGTACACGTTCTGTCAATTCTCAATATTTGCTCAACAATCAGAGAGAGGCCAACAGGGGATAGAAATGACGGAGTGACATGAGGAACGGTAAACATTCAACTTCTCAAGAATGTCTTGTTCACCACTCAGGCTCGACTACTGTCTCTCCAGCTCGGGGCTCAGGTGAACCAGACGACGAGCAGTTAATAGAATCCAAACGACCCATTAACAACACATTCACGATCAGTACAACTTATTCCACAACTCCGAAGATCAGTCCAGCGTGTCCATTTGATTCCACTTTTATTACACATTAAATCCAATGGGGTCACTCTCACTGGTTACTCAACAATTCGGAAGTCCGTATTTCCTCAGCTCTCTTTTCCAATTGCAATTTGGGGCAATCTAAACGCAAAAATAAATATTCCTGGTTACAATAGCTCAAAGCAAGCAGCAATGTTCAACTATTCCCACTATGTATGGAACGGTGAAATTGTTTCCTACGAAAAAGTTCCTGCAAAAAAAAATCCCTATAAAAACTATCCACGTAAAAGTTTCCTGGAAAGTTGTATTTTTTCTTTTACCTAAAACTACAAATTGGGATCGAGTTACCTTAAGGTCGGTTAGGCTAGTTTAGAAATCGCGTCCAAACCATTGCAAGGATTGGATTTATGTTCTATTTTGATTTCGAATATAATTAACTTATTCGATATAATTTTTGCGGTGAAACAATTTCGAGAAAACTTGCTGCAATAGAACTTTTTCATAGAAAAATGTACTCGATACTCGATCAGCTATACTGTGAACAAAGAGTTGCGAGAATGCGAGTTTGAAAGCTGGAGCCTATTGTAATCACTTTTTTTGGTGGGATTAGCGGAGAAACATGATTGTTTTTATGGTATAGACGTACCTGGTGAAACTGGATGAGAGGAAGAAGAAGTGCTAGGAGGAGGCTTGGATGAATAGTTGATCTCGCTTACTCACTGATTAAGTCCGAATTAAGGTTGTGGTAAGTGGAAGAGGTTGACACACCCTGAAGTGGTTTCGAGAGGACAGGCCGACGGCAACTGACCGCTGGATCCACAGCAACCATCGACTTTGTAGACCCCAGGCCGAGTTATGAAGGCAGGTTGGGAAAAGAACGTGGACTCGGGGCAGAATGTGTTGGGGAAAAAAAGGTCTTGCTAGGGCGTGGGGAAACACGAGGTTAGTTGAATGGGACTCTGCATGAGGACGATCAAGAGACTCAAGAGGAGATCGACACAGACTACCCTCCTGAGCCTCAATCCACTTTCCCAAGGGATCAACTGCTCCAACCTCTGCCGGTCCCTCCGCAGTACCCACCTCTCCACTACTTCCACGCAGAGCCCTTCTCAATCCGAATCCTTCCGTAAGCCCCTTCCCAACTCCTGCTTTTCCGCAGCCAAAGCTTACTGATCAAACTTTCACACGGTTTCCAAGTCAAGGGTCAAGGGTCAACGGAGGTCCGTGTTCGGAATTTGTGGAAGCTCAGGATAGTAGCCAGATTGTGGTGTATCCTAGATTGAGTTCTATTCTGGTCCGTTGCGTGAATGGAAGGAATGGGCGGAGTTTTGTCCAGGACCGGATCTTGAGACGATGTGGTCTTGGTGGTTCGGGATGTTTTGTTCGGAGCCGGTTCCTCGCATGTCCGTCCCTCTAAATGAGACAAAAGGATGAAAGAGAACATTTACACTCATGAAACATTCTCCGTCTCTCAACCTCCTTGTCGTCTGATTCGGAAAACAAGTTGGACTCCAACTTCTGAGACACATGTACTTCCTTATCACCAACAAGGACCATTTACTTGACTCCCATGAAGCCGTTTTTTCTATCATTAACTTAACTCCTCTATCAGACCATATATACTTGCTCTGCTTCTCAAACAGGCCTGTCAATCCGCTCGCTAACCTATGAAATCCCAGCATATGTTTCCCAATGAACAAGGTGAGCTTCATGTCAACTGGCAGTGGAATTACATGGAAATGAGACGGAAGCCGCTCAAGTCCTGAGCTGACGGGGCCTGGATTTGAGCAGAGAGGTAGTGAAGCGGAAGGGCTGACTTTTGAGAGGCTTATGGCCTCTTGTCCTGTCTGCCCAACTGAGGCTCAAACGTATTGGAACAGTAGCGAGGGTGTGAAGGGATATGCTGGTGAGGCCCAAAGAACCAGAAACTGTCGGTTCCATTCTTCCCAATAATAGGTGAAAAGGGCTAGTGGAATTTTTGGAAATTCTGTTCAGGATTAAAGCCTCCCGGTTCCCTCCTTGTACAAGCTTTGACACAAGCTCCTTACCACCCATCCAGTGGAACATGTCACCCTCAAATGATGGAAGACATAGCTGATAACCACTGATTACAGGATTAGACCAAGCCACCAAATTCCTTCTCACTTGTACAACAATGGCATTAGTTCACAGAGAGCTCTATCGGATTAAAATCCAAAAGAACCAAAAAATATGTTTTCAGTTTCAAATCATTTATTATTTTCTAAATTGAGAGATTATAATTCGGCTTAATTGTGGACATGAAAGGCTCAAGAGCTCCTATTAAGTAGAAGAAATGGAGTCTCTGGGGCTGGAGGTACGTTGGAATGGAATAAGAAACTAGGCTGGACGAAATGAAGGGATTACTGGGAGACTGGACAGGAAAGTCTAATTTATTTGGTAACGGGCCCCAGTTTTATGTTCTTGCTCGATCTGTATCTCGGCGTCTCTTCACGGGGTCCCAGGATCTGGCTAAGCATACAAAACAAGGAGACGGACTTGAAAATCTTTGCCATGAATAATGCGGCAATTAATTTATTGGAAGAGCATGTCCCATCGTGTAATATCAGAAGCATGTCTCCAACCGACTGCTACGATGTTCCAGAACTCGCTCTACATTCCTCTGCCTATATCTTCACTCCCATGATCTTGCTCACTGGGTTTCAGAATCCAGAAGTCCCAAGACGAGTTTAGGAAATTCACGATTTGGGGGGTTCATGTGTTTAACAAAATCAAATGCCTTAAAATTAATTTAACAAACAGAAGCATTAAGTTTTCGTGCTGCTCGGACAAGTTTTAATAAGATGTTCCACGCTAAAAAGTTTTTAAAAAAAGTTCCAAGCTTCCCTTGTCTAATACAATTTCGGTAAAGCTAACTCACTGTACAAAATTCATTCCAATGACACTATAGTTAACTTGGCCACCAAATTGAGCCTAACCTGACCACAATTTACTGTTTAAGGTCGACGGATAAAAATTAGAAATTTTGAGGAAACTTTTCATAGTTTATTAAATGAAATAATTTGATCAACATAGAATTAGGCTGGGCTAAAAAAGTTGGAATCCCACATATTTTGAAACCATTTCAAACCCCTCCTTAGCTGCGTGGCTGAGTGCCAACCTCAAAAGTAATATCCCGTTGTTCTTGTACAAGCTCTGAAGTTGGAAAGACGTGGTGGAAGTAGACTGAAAACTAATATAGCAAGAGCCAGCGTCGTTTTTATACGGAGCGTCTTCAAAAAGTGGCTAAACTACATTCATAAACAAAATGTTTTGTTGGTCTTCGGAGTAGTGGTAGTGCTCACCTGTAACAATGTACGACAATGTGTATGTTATGTACGTCTATGCAGTTTGCATTACAAAACCGAAATCCCACATCAGCTCTCATAACACCCTGCTTCACTGGGCATGCATAAGATACGCAGAGGACAATGATGTTCTCGCTGGCCTGCTACAAAAAAAGGCTCCATCCCAGCTCACCTCTGCTCCTTCAGCTCAACATACCAAAAAAGCAAACCATTGCTGGAACTTGGAAAGAGAACCTGAGCCGAGCCACACAGCTATTCTTGGAGATTCCAAAGGTGGAATATGAGTAGAGCTCAGGCTTATCTCCTAACTATTCTTTATAGGAATAATATTTAAAAAATGAAATTTGAGCAGTGGACTGGGTCGAGAACGGAATAAAAAAGTTCATTAATATCTGCGGAAATTAAGCTCGACTCAGGACCCGCCCTTTCCTTTCAAGACCTTCCTTTCATCAAAGACCACCGTGTCAAATGGCAACGAAGATAAATGAATTTAGCCTGTTTTTTGAAGGATATTTTGTTTCCCAAAAGTCACTTACTAAAAACTCCTGAGCCGCTCTGCTCTCTTTTCCAGCCTCTGAAGGGCAAGAATAGAACTGTTCCTGCCAGGAAATACAATAGCCTTTAGCTTAAGACCTACGCTTGAGGATTGTATGGACCTGAAGCCTCTTTTTTTGATTTATGATCACCTGTTTGGAGTTATGCGTCAATTTCGTTCATTAGGCTCTCCCTGGTCAATATTTCACGGGAGGAGGGCGAGAAGGTTGAATATTGTGTTGGTCCAGACAGGGAAAAACTGTATTGAATTTCCAGGCTGATACTTTGTAGATATGTATAATCCAAGATAGCTACGGCCACTTTGCATGAGGTTAGTCCTAATCGTAAGGCTGCTGAGTTATGCCTGCCAATGGCCAGAGTGATGGATCTCGTTCAGTGAGCTCCGAGTTGTTGATTGGCAAGCTCAAGTCGTTTAAAATTGAGGAGAGGGTTCCAAATTATAGAGTAGCGTCTCTCTATTAGGAAATTGTTGGCTATACGCTAACCAAGTGCCAACATTATTATTTTGTCCAAGTGGTTTCTCTATGGACCTTCCACTCACGCAATATAATAGAGCCTATTAGTGGGGCTGGCTCAGAAGGATCATCATCAGACTCCGTAACTCTTGCATTGGTTGACTTCCTTTTTTTTTCATTCCTTTTTTACTCCACTCTCCAACTTCTTTGAAAATCACGAGTCTGTGATTGACGGCTCAATGTGTTTTGTTTTCCTTCCATTTGACTATCAGAACCTAGCTTGAGACAATTGGGCTCAGGAAGACGAGAACGGACCCTCGCTAATAGAATCAAGGACGGAAGGTCTCTGTCAACGAGGCGGTTGTAAAAGGCTCTGTGCAATTTTGGCCCTTTTGGCTCAGCTTCCCACGATTCCCCCAGACTGGAGAGCACAGAAGTATTTACGATATGTTGTGAGAATATGTATTTTCATATATAGGAAATGACCTTCAGGGAGTGGAAGGGACTCAATAAAGCCAGAGTCCCGGCTTAGGCGCTCCATGTCCTTATCCGCTTATCTCCAATTCCAATGCAGAGATATAGAGACGGTGGGCAGTTGGGCAGGTGTCGTAAATCAATATGGAGCGGAGCGGACAGAAGAGGCATAAAAGTTTCCAAACACCGGACTCTCTTTATGCTCATTGAGACTCAAGTACTCCTCCTGTTCGAGCCCAGAGTCTGCTGGCTTATAGAGATATTTAGGAAAAATTACATTCTTCAGAGTACAAATGTTGTCTCATGGGCCGCCCAAAGGAGAAACTGCTGCTGGGAGCAGAGAACCTATTAGGACAAACGTTTGAGTTGACTTTGACATTCCTCCAAATTACCTGAACAAGATTCTTTGGTCGCTGGAAAGATTGGGTTTTTTAAAGAGCCTTCCCTGTCCCCAGCATGCCCCCTCCATCCCTTCATTTACCCACCACATGCTCGGATTGGAATCGGAACAACAGTCACCTTCCTTCGCATTGACTGCTCCATGAAGGCTTGAAGATTCTCAAGTACAGCCTCGCTCGCCTAACCGGATTACTCCAATCTAAATGCACTTGTCTCCAAAGGGAATAAGTACATGAGATATCTCCACTCAGCTCGTGGGTCCTCTATCCTACAACATAACGAGCTTTATCCTCCAGTGGTGCATGTATTTATATATTTACCGACGCATCGGAATTTCTGTCTGAAACTTTCATTCGGTTTCTGATTTGGAATTAGGAATTTCAGGCAATCAAAATTATGATTTGAATCGGTATGAACATTTTCACAAAATGGAAAGGGATAGAAGATTTGTCATAGCAACTGGGAAACGCAAGGAAAGAATTCGCTTATGAATCGTTCGCATTAAAACGGGACACAAGAATCTTTGAAAGGTCAATTTTTGAAGTTGACCCAGGTTATAGGGAATATTTATTGGATAATCCTGTATTGCCAAAAAATGCCCAGGCAAAGCAAAAAACCAAAAGGAAAATTAGTCAACTGACTCAGGATCTTAAGCTGGATTCAGTGCTGAGCACTGATTCTTGGGCTGCTCTCCACACCATCATCCATCCATCCCCAGGAGAATGGGCTTGAGCTCAGGTCTTGGCCTGTAATTTCTTCATATCATTATTCTGAACGGACTTGTCCCGAAGAGATTAGAAGCCGGGCCCAAAGAGTACAAATTGCTACGCGACGTGTCTCTCGAGAGACCAGAGTTCATCTGGCAGAATTTGTACTTAATCCACATTGCGTAAATCAAAGTGTCAGGCTCAGCAGGGGATTTATACGAGACTGAAGGGAGGCATGATAAATGTCCGTTTGGGCTCCAAACTGAGCCTTGCACGGTAGCCTTCCCCAAAAAACTCCACTCGACTCCGTCAACTCTTATTTACAATTAGAGTCTCGGGTGATAAACAATAAAATATCTTGTTGGAGGAAGCGAGGAGGGTGACATGACAGTTCACCACCCTCGTCAACCTCTCAAACACTTGATGCCTCACCTTCCCTCATTCCAATTCCCTCCCTCACCTCATTTCCGCACTCCAAACAGCCTCCGAGTCTCTGAAAATTATTTATTCCACATCTCACCTCTGCTCGGAGACGCTAGGCTGCGGCTGCTGGGAATCAGGTGAAGGAGCTCGGGAGAGAGCAGAGCGTCCAGTGCAGGAGGCCTGATATGTATATGGATTACTGCCCCAGGACTGGCTGGCTCTTCAAGCCTCTCACAAAACGTAACTGAACAATGAGAATTATTATGCTCTCCGATCGAATTGAAAGGAATTCATTATTGGCTCTAGTTTTCATGCAGGTACTTCTCGGCTCTTATGAATGGGTTATCATATTGAAGGTCATCTCCGTCCACCGCACCAGCTTCCCTGCTCCGCTCCATCTCGTCCACAGATCCTCAAATTGCTTCTTCCCAACCAATCTCCAGCTCCATCACCCAGTCCGAAATATGAGACTCGTTAGGAGACCTTTTAAAAAAATCTTGAGGCTCCTTTTACCCATTTCCAGATGCTTCAGCTCACGGGCCACTATGAATCCTCGGCCGTCTCCACGTACTTTTGTAGTGGAATTGGGAAAAGAAGAGTTTGCTTGGAATTTCTGAATGAAGAAGATTTTTTGTAAAGGGCAGCGGAAAGGAATAGAATCCGTCTCCAGCCAAAAAAGGACCCAGCATTCATATTGTTACACGATTTTTTTTTCTTATAGAAGCTCTCTTTTTTTGTGTACCTGGATGGCCTCATAATAAGATTATTCGACCCCTCACCTTCAGCCTGTACGCTGAAGCCTCGGCCCGAGAGACTCACGAGGTACCCTGAACCTCTCGAGAGCCCTTGGGCTAGCTGAGGCACGCCAGAGAACACCAAACATCCTGTCACTCTTATTTATTGGGCCTAGGCAGCAGCAGTGCCTGGGATGATCCTTTGGAAAGACACGCTGAACAAAACTAATTATTTAAAACTACCCGATTTTACCCTAATTTAACTAAATAGGCTGATCATTACACTAAAGGATAAAGCAGAGATGAATACTAAATTCAGTGCATAAGCCTATCCGGTCAAGACTAAGGAATCTTCGTAATCCACCTTCCGAAGCTGGATTGCGTTACGCCCTAGCCATGCCAAAAAGTAAAAAATGTAAAAAAAAAAAAAAAAAATCCCATTCACATTCCGCACAAAGTTTTGTGAAAGGAAAGTGCTCAACTCTTTATTATAATTGGATTTTTTTATTCGTTGTAAAATGGAATATTATAGAGTATAATCGGCTGTAGTGAGGTTCTGTGGGCATTACGTATGTGGGAATAGAATCAGTTGTCTCTGCTTATTTGGGTTCAACCTCTGATTTCCATAAACAAGTTTTGCTCCTTTTCGAGGATACGTGGGGCAAGGCTGGTATATCGAAACATGTCGGCATGACTTTTCTTGGGGTCCCTATCTGGACGCTTTACATGATTTTCATGTTTCAAGCCTATGCTTAAGTTCTTGTCGAGCGAGGTTTTGATTGTACACAAACGATTCCATATCTGAGTTTTTAGTGTTAACCTCTCATGCCCATTTGTCACACAGTTGCTGACTCATTACTATTCATTCATCCCGACGACGACTCGGCTGCGTCCACGTTCACCAGCTCTCTCTCAGCCAGCCTACGACTGGTTTCACTTTATATCAACTAAGCCCAGACCATTATTACTTAGAACAACATTTCTGAGGAGACCGTGACGGGAGACCTGATGAAGCCCTGGTCCGCAGATGGAGGACAGCTCTGAACGACGGCCAGGCCATGGCATGAGTCCCATGAATTATCCGCCTGACAGTTGGATCCATAATATGGATAAAACAAAGCAGATTGGGAATATTAGAGGTGGGCAGGCTGGTAATTGAAGGATTGTTGTCTCTCGAGAATGTTGGGGAGGATCGGAGGATCTTCCCTTCGTATATTTAGAAAACCTGCCTTCGGCAGCTCGGGACCAGAAGGGAGCGACACTACGTTGACAAATAGATACTTGCTTCAAACAATTTAGGATTTTATCAATTTTTGAAGCCACAGTAAAAAAAAATATATGCTTCGAACAATTTAGTATTTTATCAATTTTTGAAGCCACAGTAAAAAAAAATATATGCTTCGAACATTTTGTGAGGTTTCATTGAATGGGTCAGTTTACACCATTTGATTGCTGCGCTTTGTTGGCTCCCTGTAGCACCAGTAACTATATGCTTCCGTTCTCCACCATTATCCGCG
>JAQFXY010000022.1:0-101936 GCA_034693865.1 Ceratophysella sigillata
GAATAACCTTGTTTCTTTACTTTTGATAGCGATTTGTCTCCTCAAGAACCTCGTGTCTTTTTAAGACACATTTTTTTCATATTCGACTCAGGCACGACTGAGTAATCCGCTGATTTGCTGGTGACCATGGAAGAATTGTATTGTTGTGTGGACAAATATAATTTGTAATTACTTTAAATGCTAAAAATACTACCAAGTCCCATTGAAAACAAATAAGTGTGTAAAGTGTAAGCAGAAGTTTGATGTACAAATAGGAATAGCAACTTTTGTTTGCATGTGGATTGACATTAGACTTGAAGGGAATAGTCCTCTGTGCAAATCATTATAAAATACAAAGCCCAACTATTTGCATAACCTTCTAATGAATAGCGAACATCTGTGCAAATAAAGACAGGCCAATTTATTTATAAAATATTTACGCAATCAAGGAACCACGTCTGTCCATTTCTCCTCAATCAGAAAAATACAAGCAAAAAACCAGAGGAAAACCACAGGTTTTTGCACAAGAATCAGCAAAACAAGTATAGGTGAACTACACGGAGCAGCTCACAGCGAGATGGTCATAAATGGCCTTAAAACCTGAGTCCACACTTGTCGCATTTCCACTACAAACGGTTCAAAGAGAAGAGTGAATGTAAATAGGTCAAGCATTGTTCGTCATTAGTCGCCGTGAATAACTGAGAAGCTTGCTTGAATAGTTCTATGTATATGATAGTCACGGCAATTATATTCGGAGTCATCGGAACGTGATGGACTGATTTTACCATCAAGCCGAATTTTCGTCATATGCACAGCGTAATAGTTATGCTATGGTTATAAAATTTAAGTTTAAGGTAAATTCTTAATCCGGTACAGGATGCAGGTACTACTGAATTCTGTACTTTTTTCCACTCACTTCAATCTTGGTTTCATTTCAAATGAGAGGGAGAGTAGCCACAAACTGACCGCTCATTCATTAGCCAAAAATCCCACAGGTACCACTCAATATTAGGCAAAAAATTCGTCAACCATCTCTGTGAACTTTTCAAGGCTTCCTCTCAATTTTCACTCATTTGAAAAATCTAATTTTGAGCAGAGGGCAAATCAACAAAAGTTTTCTGTAATTGGAATCCCACGAAGAATTTGTAACTTCAAAGCTAACTTTTGAATTGCGTAAGGTGAAACGTGAGGCAGGATTTTGGTGGAACTTAAAATAAACACGAACATTTTTAGTTTTAATTTGAAATCCAAAATACTCGAGCTAGCTCACACTTGGCCATTATCTTGAATATTTAAGTAAAAGTCGTTCCTTGTAGTGGGAATTGGACCAAATATTAGCAAATGCTTCTTAAAAAGGGAATTCATTCATTGGGCATATGTTCTTGTTGAGACCTTAAAGAGTAAGTATATAGTAATGATAATGGTATGGTGACATAGAAATGAGAGAATCGGCTATTAAGGAAATCAGAATGCGAGATAAGGACCTTCTGCTGAGTGTGGGTTTTACTGTTACTACATTTAAGACGCGTTATTTAATTGCGAAGAATAACTTTCGTTTCTTTGGATATTTAGTAAGAGCAGAGATTGTTATTTTATATACTCTAAAATATATTAGGATGCCGTATAGCAGGCACCTAATCCTGAATGTCTAATCTGCCAACTATTTAGATGCATATATTTATGTAGATCTGTTTCTTGTAAATGTAAGTAATCCCATTCTGTTTTTGGTCTCCTACCATTCCATAATCAGAGTCAAATAATAAGGGCCACAGTAATGGAGCCAAAAAGTAGTGGTGTAACTAACGAGCGTCAAAGGGTAATAAATAAAAGCCAGAAAGTACGAACATAGCTTACTGTAATACTCCTCCTAGCGCTAGCAATATGGACGGCAGTGCCAATAAATTAACAATACCTGCGTCTTTGCGGTTGCCTTTGACCTGCCAGTTACTGTCCCTCAGTACGGTCTGAGAAGTAGGCTCTAGTTCCAAACTACAAAAATTAGTTATATTTGAACTAATAATGCTCGCATATTTTAATATTAAATGTAAATTAATATTAGGTTGAAATCAATTTGGAGTATCTGTAGGTCTACACAGACACATTCAAGACAAGTTGGTGCTAGGATATTTCTGCACATGAAATTAAATAAATCCTAAATGTTTACGTGTATAACATCAAGTAAAGTTGTGAGCTTTTAGTAAATCAACAGTAGTATTGTTTTGAATATTTTGTGTCTTTTTCGACTCTTGTGAAGCGCTGTGCTGTGGTTGCTAGTTGTTACCGGCTACAGGAAAGGATTTTGACTCTGGGACTCTTCTAAAATATGAAAGACAAGGGTTTATGTAAGTGTAATGAGCTACTTACCTACTTACCTTTATGCTTACTTTTGACCAGAAAGGGTTCAAAGTTTTAAAAAATGGTGAGGTACCCCTAGGAGCACAACCCCTTAGGTTACTGGTTAAACTGAATTCGGTTGAATGGAACTGGCATCCTGGTAGTAATTAACTTTTTCATTATTTTGACAAAACTGGGCATCATAGAACAGTAATTCAAGCCTGATTTTGTCATAATCAGCTACTACTGCACAAGACTAGATCACTCTAGCCTTTTATCCTTTGGATAAGCATGGGTCAAAGGCCTCTAAATCAGCCTTCTATGTGACATTCCCATCCCAAGGAAGAACCTAAGCTTGAGAACTAATCAGCAAGGGGTTGGAAGTCGATCAGAAGCGGAATTTTGTACATGCCCATACTAAGAATAGATGGAACATTCTCACTCAGAACGAAAGTCAGAAAAGAAAGTGTAAGTGTGGAAAAAGAGGCGTTTTTTTGTGTGTGTACTCCGAGTAAGTATGTACAATAATCTTTAAAGAGCGAGGAATTAGTTGAGGACAAGGGTGTCTCAGAGTGTCATTAGAGTTTACGATCCATTTTATACAAAGGCATAAATGTAAATAAATAAAAATAGGCAGGTTATTGTACGAGGATACAAGAATGGAAATCCGACTTGATTTTACCCTTTGTTAACTTCACATTGGCTTTGTTCATCGTTTACCCAAACCCAGAATGCCTTGTCCACTTTTCAAATGTGAATTCACTTTTATTTTACCAAGTGTCCACACACGAAGAGATACAAGTGACTTATGTTGTAGTAGTTTCAGGATAGTCCAAATATTAAGACACATTTTGCAATTATTTTAATATTGCTTACAAGCTTTTAATTTCTGAGTTCACTCCTTGAATTTTGTAATATTTGTATTAATAATATTTGGATTTCGCCTTGTGGCAGGGCTGCACCAGAATTTATGTATTCAACGGATCTCTAAGCTTTTACATAAAAATACGTAATTTTTTTGTGATACACCTAGGAATTCGCAACGTTATTCTTATTTGACGAGAACTTCATACGGATTCTTTGGTTGGTCTTCGACAAGAAAATATGCTGTTCCAATTCACCTGAACATTCTGACCCGCATAGCTCCTACGACAGGCTCATCCCTCAATTATAAACCTAAACAAAAGGGTGTAGTACCGGAGGTACCCTTTGAAAACAATGGTGTGAGTTGTGGCAAAGGAGCCCAAGTCGAAGGCAGAAGGTTTGTCAAAGTTGACCGAGTACGTAGGGCACGGACAAGGACTTGATATAAGAAATGTACACGTAGTTAATTTTAATACAAGGAACAAGGGTTTTATTTGAATTGCCAAGGGAAAACGACAGTAGTGTGGACAGATTGGGCATTTTTCATGGGTCGGAGGTTCTTGTTCCAAAATTGAAATTGGCCTGAGCTGTCAAGCAAGCAGCTCTTCGATTAGAAAGCTGTAGGAGGCTTTTCCTCAGAACACTTTTTTCTCTGTTGGACAGTTTGAAATTGAGTTGTGGTTCGTAGTCCGTGGCGTGGGTCAGGGAATCAGGATTTGGGAAATAGTCTTGGATAATTGTTTGATCCGGCCTGAGAGAAATAAACGTCTCTCGGCTCATCCTCATTACATTACAACTTCCTTGGTGGAATACTAATTCAATTGTGGATGCGGCCACGTCTTCTATTCTCTTGTCAAAGGAGAAAGACAAAAAATGTGCAGTGCGTGGAGTGACTCTTCGCTGTAGCATTACTGCCTTCCATTCAATACGGACGAGTTGGGAAAATAAATTAGCTCAGAGAAACAAAAGAGACTCCGCATCCCAGCAGCAGCAGCGGATGCTTATATTGTAAACGTGAAGTGACATGACAAGTGCAAGCTACAGTAATGGTTTATGATGAAAAGGTGACTCAGGTCACTCTTCCCATCCATCCGGGTTCACCTCACGTTTCCTTCAACTCTGACCCTCTCCTAATTCCCAACATAAGTAAGTGCATACCTAATTTAGGCTTAGTAGCGATGCTCACAGCGAGCTGGCCACAAAGTAATACGACTTTATGGAATCGCACTTACTAATGTATATTTACGGTTTTACATAAGAGTTTACACTAAAAGTTCTGGCTAACCTAACCTAACCGCATTGCAGAGTTTTATCCAAATTATAGCTTCAGATTCAGATTCAATAATAAAAATTGATAATTTTTCGCAGTTTCATATTTTCATTTTTATTCACGCATCCAAATGGGCAGCGTCTTCAAAGACCTGCTACAAAAGTAAACATTTGTAATGGCGATTCAAAATGCTGATTTATTGTACTAATGATCGACAAATTGGCCAACTATTATCAACGGACCGAATAATTGCAGTGTAAATGCTTGAACAATTCGATTTGAGCAGTTCTGTAGCTGGCTTTCGCGGTAAGGCATCACGTTATGCAAAGGCAAGGAGCAATCGGAACCAATTATTGTGTAGGAAGTATGTCAGCATTTTGATGTAACAGTTCCATTATAGTTAAATGGTGCTGTGGTAAAAGGTGCCAATTAGTTAATTCAAAGTAATGAAGTGCTCAGACCAAACACTAAATAAGTACCTAAACCTAATCCCCCCTTGTCTTATCTTATCTCACTAAAACGGCGTGTGTCTCTCTGAACGAGGGTCTTCTTACTTTAGCGATAATTGCGTACAAAGTGTTCACCACTTTATTATCTTAAACTAAGTGTGAATGTGAATTAATGTTTTGGGACAAATGTTGCAATTTTTTAACTCGTATATCTACTTGCAGTCCAAGGAATCAGTGCAAAGCACTGATACGTAGCTGAACTGCTTAGAATGTGTATCTAAATAAATACTGCAGAAAAACTAAAGCATACATTTTAATTGTGAGCCCGTTGCCTAAAAAAATACCTGGAATGTATCAAGATTTATTTTTGGAGTTGGTCTTTGAGTTGTTTGTGTTTTAAACTTCTGTCACTCTTTTTCCCGCTTCATTAAATTCAAAGCAGTCAAGCAGGAGCCTAATAAAATCTTCTGACACACATAGATACACGCATACACCATATAATGATTCGGCTCGTTATTGGTTAAGATATTAGCACAGGAGTGCTAGTCAAAACTACTGTAGTTATATATCGCAATTAGCTTTAGCCGAGATTGCGGAAAGTGGGAATGAGTTAGTCTGATGGAGTGTGATAGTGACCCAAACGTAAATTCCACCAATTGGAATTTGGAATGAGAACTGGCATGACTCTTTTGAATTTGAATTGAATTGGATAATAGCTGTGGAGACGGCTGGTGCGTCAGCTAGTAATCATGTGGATGATAACAATTACTGGGAGGCTCATTTGGAATGTCAATGGAATGAGAGAAAGGCATACGGCATTGTGTGCCTCGGTCAGAGAATGCACAAGGTACAAGTGTAATACAGGTGCACCCGGGACACTTCAACACAAGGGAGGACCCAACAGTGGAAATCCACGTTCCATTCTCAACAGCAGAGGCATAAGCTGGTCCGAAAGAGATAAGGCACCTTTCCTCCTCCAAGATCCATTGTGTCTGATTTGAGAAACCATTAGTTCTCCTATTGTGTCACACAGCTTCAACTGGCTGGGCAGGAGTCCTTTTTTTAAACTTAAATAAAAATACTTGTTTTATCAATCCTCCTGACAAGCCTGTCGTTTCCCTTTCAGTGTTTAGAAAAACAGATTGTAAGCATTACCAGAACTTATTTCAGCCGTTCGTTCGGGCTATGTTAAATTAAGGCAGCTTTCCACCATAGATATATGCATCTCACATGAGGTTGACCAACAGCACCTTCATCCCCGCTCCAGCATTGACGGGTAGGCATGTAAATATATATACAGACACACCGTGTGCGTGCCAGCCAGGTCGTCTGTGTTTAATGTAAGGGAGTTCAAATTCGAACCTAACCTATGCCATGTATCAACTCAATCTCCCGTCGAGACCAGATCCATTGTTGTTTCTACTTCTGATCTGAATGAAAGGCTAGGTATGGCGTAAGGCATTAATGCACGTAGGTACTATGTAACAGTGTATTGGCAGAAGAGGAATGTGGGAAGGAGTCGAGTCATCAAGCATATTATTATAATGAAATTCAGTATCAAGCATGTCATGGATATTAAGTGTATTCAATCTATCGGAAATACCGTATCCATAGCCAACTCAGAATCTCTGTATTTTCGATTTCTGTGTATCTTGATTGGCTGAGATGAAACAAGATTCATTATAAACCCTCGGGATTGCGTGCCGGTTTGCTTTTTCATTATTAGTATCAATATCACTGCTAATTTGGAGCAAATAAGTGGTTCACATGCCGCAGGAAGTCGTATGAGAAGCGTATTATGCAATTTTCTAATTTATGTGCTTAAAATGGACAAACAAACGGAGAAGGGGATGACCAGTTTTCAATAAAATATTTTGCGGTAATATATAATAACTCTGGCCATGGATGCATCGATGATTTTTAACGATGCTGAGCTCTTCTAGGCGGCATGCATGCTCATGGTATTGCGGAAATGCCTTCCGGATTGTAAAGATTTAGTAAACCTCCAAACTTACTGACCTCTTCTCAGTAAAGTTTGCGGTGATATTGAATTTCATAATTGAATTACGGCTTCCACCCAAGCCTGACCTCAGGAATCTGATGGTTTCTTTTGTTCAACGACAAGGAATAATTCGAGAATGCCAAGGAGCCTGCTGCAGCCTGCATACACAAAGCAATAATTGAATTGAATTATTTGACAAAGGGAATAGCAGTAATAGAGAGACCATTTCAACTCTGGTCACACCGGATTAGGAAGGTTGGGGGAGGAGAATGACATAATCTTAATCATAATGAAATTTCATTGACTCTCGTCGACAGTTGCAATTTTAAATTAAATGTTTTGACTCTCTTGTCTAATTTTTATTCTTCTTTGGCGAGGGAAAGCAAAGGGTTTGCAGCGCTAACGTGTAATGTATTACACGACGGATTTTCTGCATTTAGCGCTCAAGTTTATGGCACAGAGTTTTCTCGTAGGCCACGTAAAACATTTTCTTACAGAAAGGTTTAAGAGTTTTTTTAATTCATTTTAAATAAGTATATTTATTTTACATTTGTAGTTAATTAAATGTAGTACAATCATTCCATATTGTAAACAATGGTTTATGGAAAAATCCATTCAATTCAAATTCAATTTGTGGCATGTTTAGCCGAAAAATCCCAGTTTACTAGCGTGACCTAATTAGTTTGAAATTACGAATATTGGTACAAGGAATACCTTTATACTTTCTATGCATATGATATAGGTACTCGTGTAATTTGAATGTCTGCTCCATATTGTAACAGATCTACTACCCATGTATCTGTCTATTATTTTTAAACAGGAATCGTGACATTTTTCTCCAATTGTCCTGACTTTGTTATCCCATCTTCCATTGTCCGTTATTTAATAAGCTGCGGGATGATTACTCTCATGCCTCCATCCTCGTCATTATCTGTAACGTCTTTGAAAAGTAGAACAAGAAGGGCAGGACTGTGCATAATGTAATACAACGTCCAACAGATGAAATACTATTCCAATAGGCATAATATGCTACGACATGAATTTCCAATGAAACTGATACAAGGATGCTACACTGTTCTGAAGTATTAATAGAAATGCGCATTTACAAAGTCGATTTCACATCATCAGAAATTGAAACCCTGTATTCCCGGCCAGCAGCGAGTCCCATCGAATAATATATTCAGGTATACGGATTAAGTACATCCACGCTTCTCAATCTCAAAGTTGTCCGTAGTTGACTGGCCGGGTATTTACGTTTCGTATAATGGTGAACAGAAGGCATCTTCTGGTCTTACGCAGAATCGGTTTATATTCAGGACAGGCATTGGGAAGAAACTTCATTTTTCGCTGCCAAGGGCTGACTTGCCTTCGCGTTACTTCCAAACAATGTACCTGTCCTGCAATGTTAACGTACGCGTGTACGTACATGAACTTAAGTGTTAATCGCAAGAGGAAGCAATAAATGCAAGTAACGGTAAAAACGCTAGGAATTATTATTGCCATGAAATTACTTGGAATTTCAGGACTGAAGCAAAACTAATTTTCGAATTATACGAGTTTGATTTGATTATTTTGCGATCATAAATGCCAATGTTCGTTTGTACAGTTATGATGATGGGAGAGAGACGGACGTCAGTCTTGCTATTATTATGCATTGACAGGCCTTGACGTTTTGTTAATGTAATTTTCTTCCTTCCCAATTAAAATTGTCCTTTAGGCAGTAATGCTTTTGATTTAGTTTGGAAGGTCGACTAAGGGATTCGATTTTCTTTACAGATTACATTATGTCATTTTATTGACCAATCCAATGGGAAAGTGACGACACCGGAATTCTATAATGACTAATTTCCCTTTGTTTTGTTTCTTGCAGAAGTGAAGGAGACCCTCAAGAGCGTAAGGGATCCAAGGATCAATTGAACACAAGTGCTGAAGGAACTACACCCACACCGCCGCCTGTCAAAATCGAAAGACGCGAGTCCACCCGCCTTGGCTTGGGTGCATCCAAGTTTCTGCGTTCGCTTCGAAGCGGAAGCAGCAAGGACTGTCCCACTTCCTCGGAACCAGTCAACGGGATTGCCTTGAAGGAGCTTGACTCAGAGACGACAGGGAGCTCCTTGGAGTTGGGCAACGGAACCACGAAGGGTCAGGCGGATCAAAGTAATCATCATATTCAATTACTGATTTCCGTGTCTTTGTAATATAACTTGGGCTTGCAAGTTATTTGTAACATTGCCTATTGACACTGCGTAATGAAATTCTAAATTCTATTTCACCCTTCCAAGCCAGAGCAGCGGTACAGAATCCAGAGCGACTTACAAAAGTACCTAGCATGTAAATGTATCGATTTATTCCACCTTGTGTTTTTGCTTATCCTGATTGCTGACCACACATTGAGTCAACGATAATATCTCGGATTTGCACGATGGATTGATCGAAGAATCATGTATGCACTTACGCAGCAGGCACTTCTATAAATCACTTTGGATTCCATGTTGGTTCACACTCCATTACCACTTCCATTGTCGCCTCCAACGGAGTTGCATACAAGCGTTTCTCGAAACTAGTATAATCAGAATATCATGAAACTCCGAGCTTTTTAAAAATCTTACCTAGTCTCACTAAAGTAAATGAAACTGGGAGGCGAAGCTAAGACTTCAGCCAAGAATGGGGTACGGAATATATTGCATGGTAAGTGTTTGTGCAACCGGTCTGCATCTACTGCGCCGCTCTACCTTGGCACTGGCACAGGATGATATGTATGTATAATTGAGAAATAGGAATCAGGTGAGACAGATATAATTTGTAATTACATGATGAGGGGTAATAATTGCAGATCCCAGCACAGGCGGCACTTTGAGACTGACCTCAGACTACCATCCGCAACAGCAGCACGCTCGAGTGCCTGAGCGAAGTCACAGTTTTCAAGAAAAAAGACTTTTAGTCAATTCCTCCAAGACGACTACAGTGGTTGTGGACAGTTTAGCAAAACTCAATTCGACTCTTAAAGTGAAGCATACGCGAGCCCAGAGTTTTGTGGGGAATACTTGCAACGGGAACGGACCCGCGCTCACGCTCAGTACCAACAATAACAATTCGAGGAACAATCTGAATAGTCCGAGTAATAATGGACCTGTAGTGAGCCTCTGTCCCGATCCCACCAAAAGTACCAATAGTCCCAGTCCACTCAAACCCTGTGAAACTATTTATGAGAATTTGGAAGTGATTCGTGCAAATCGGGGAAAGTCTAGTTTCGGCATAGCCGCCCGTCGAGATTCCACGGGATCCTTACAGAGTAGCCCTAGTAAAAAGACTAGCACAATGACTATTTTTGAGAAAGACAAGGATCGGCGAGCTCCAAGGAAGCTGACTAAGGATTCGGGTTATGAAACGCCGAGTAATTACGCGGATTACATGAATATTCCTGCTGGAGCGGTTAATGAAGCAGCTTCGACTCCAGTAAAGCACGCTCCAAGTTCTGCTCAGAAAGGGAACAAACTGATATCTTCATCCCAGACTACGAGCCTGTCCAAGGAGAGCCGGAAGGGCCAGGAACTGTATGCAAATGTTGGAACCAATCGAGGCAACGCGAAGACGAGCTCAATCAAGTCCTCACTCAGGACCAATGGCACTGCTCCACCTGTCACGGCTGACAACCGGAAGCTACGCAGAAGCATATCCGAAGTTCCGCCTGAGCGAATCACTTTGGCCAAACTTCAATCAAAGGTTGTGGACAGTTCCCGAACCATTTACTCGTCCATCAGTAATGGGTAAGTTGGGCTTTCTTTGGCTTCATTTTTCCCTACCGCACACTTTTAACAAAACGACGCACTGAATTCCGAGGAACACGACTTTGAACTTTCCATATGCATTTTTAATACAGAGTGGATTCATTGAACTTGCATGTTACACGCCGTGCACAAAGTAATGGAAATGAAATTTATACGCTCATGTCTCGAAGTCTAATGTGTAACCAGAATCAGATTTATAAATAATATATATATACTTGTATTGTCTATGACAGAGAGAAGGCATGAGGTAAAAGTAGACTGAATCCAAACGGGGAAAAAAATATGACAGATTGTTCTTGCTAGCGAATATTAAAAATCCGTTCCACTCTGAAATGGATTCAATTTTTTCTTCGTGCACACGTCTTTCCATCTTTTTTTTTCAATTCCTTGTAAGTGGTAAGTAACTTAAGATTGGGATTGTGGAATTGGCATAGAAAGTTAATTTGGAGACTCTGCCAAAATCCTTCGGACGTAAATAAGTATCATTAGTAGGTGTCTAGCTGGGATGGGATGATTTTAGCCTAGTTAGCCGAATTGAGTGTCCTGATCCTGATACTCCGTGCCATATTAATATAAATATTTTGGTTTCAATTTCTGGTTCTAAAGCAATTCCATTGTCGTGCACATTTTAGATTCGCTTTTTAGTAATTTGAGCGTCTTTTCTATTCAGGGTTTCAAGGTTTTTCATTAAAACACTTTTTTTTTTATGCTTAACGAGGAAGCTGATTTCCTTCATTGAATTTTTTAAGCTGCTACTGCTAATGGATGGCTCATGTAAGTTGAAACCGAAAGAGTGAACAAGGGATTAAATAAAATAAATGTCAGGATCCTACACAGATTTGTTAACCTGCATTCCAACTTGTTCATTTCTCATTTGACAGCTCAAATTCCTTTCGTCGTATATTATCATTTTTCTTGAAATGATAATCATATTTGATTTTTCTACATGAGAACCGACTGGTTCAGTTTTTTTAGTTCCATTTTTCCATTTCATCTTATTAGCTGTACAATTTTACAAGAATGTTTAGGGACTCTTCTGGGCTGGTGTGACTTGTGGAATTTTGAGCAATTGTTTTCTTATACTCGCTTCTTCTTTCCTGTAGGTAGTGGTTGAAGCTAGGAAGTTTAGCAAATTAAATGCAATTGTGCACATCAAAGTTCAAAACCTGTATCGAACCTTTGATACCGAACTTAATCGTTAGTTGAAAAGAAATTAAAAGTTTTGGAGGTATTTTCACACTAGAAACGAAAAGCACGCACAGCAGTCTTACAATGTAATTGTCTAAATACGTTGCGTCGCGTATGTTACTGTAGCTATCGCATTACAGTTGGTTTGGTGCACAAAAACATGTTCAGTTTATCAGGATTTGCACTCCCACGTATTCGGTAATTACGGCTTTCCCTAAACACGTACTTTGACTAAACACGATGCATAGGTTTTATTAGTCCGGGTAACCCACTTAAGCGGTTCCCACTTATGTGGCAGCTAAACTTTAGAGTCAGCGCAAATGCTAGTTGTGAATCATGAGTTCAATAATTACGGGTTAATTTTTTACGGAATATTTTAATAAATGACAGTTATATACAAAATATATGTCATAGATGTATACACTGGACTAATTTGAGGGAATCGGAATCGCAGAACATCATTCGTTATGTTTTATTGCTTTAAATAATCTGAATTCGTTGTAAAGTTGTAAAATAGTGCATCCTTAGAACCATTTCCTTGACACATTATTTAGTATTGGGGCTCGCATTGTTGATGTAGTAGGAATAGTGGCTGTATTGTTTTATAATTAATTCATGGTTGAGTGGGAATACAATTAGTGTCTGCATAATAATAGTGAGAGCAAAGGATTGAGCAAGTATTCTTATTTTAGGTGAATTTATATAGCAAATGTCAAGTGTAGCTGTCTCTCTGTGGGTATTAAGTAAAAGGAAAGGTGGTTCATGATTTATTCAACTGACTCCACGGACTTGTACCTGTAGAAGCGAGGAAAATTGCATGGTGCTCTTGTTCTTGAACTGTCAGACTCAAAGCCTCTCGTTTTGTCACACTCTACTCTAGTAATTGATTAACTTTATTCTATAATTGAATTCATATTGGATATGATTGTGCAGTGGTGCTCAGAGCGAACAGGCCGGTGGATTTGTGTCGATTTTATTCGTGGTGTGGCGAACTTCCGACATCACTTTCTATATGGTCAGTTCAGTTGGCGGTTGTGGATATTTACATGCGCCATGTTTAGGGCATTTGTACTTCAAACCAAAACTTACTGGTCACAGTTACAAACAAGTCATATATTGCGCGTTTTATGAGAATTCAAATCTGGAAAGCCGGATTATAGTGTACAAAAGCCAGAAACGCAGGAATCTGCCATTCTAGATTTGAATTCACGAAAAACGTACAAAATATAGCTGGTAATTTGACAAGCAATATTCAAATGCAAATGCCCAAGACATGACAAATTCAAATTCCCGTAACCGCCAATGGACACGACAATTGAATATTACATCGGTACACAAAACCAAGAAATTAGTCCAAACTAGTCCTCTGCCAATTCATTGGCTTGTTTGCTTTAAGCAGCTCTGAATATTTTTATTTTGAAATGAATGCAAATCTCCTGCACTCATTTCATAAACTTCATTTCACTCATTCAAGGCACTTTATTTATTACTTCCTCTTGACATTAATGGCTCCTCTTCATGACACCTTCATTTCACACATTTGCAGAAATGATTCTAATGATTTTAATCATTCATTAATTTTGCTGTCTCAACTGAAATAAAAGACAATCGTCCCATATACCTACTCCGACCATTAGTAAGCAAAATGGAGCTATGCAGAGCCAGAGTGCATCCTTGTGATTCTGAAGGAACTTCCAAATAGTTCCTCGCGAAAAAGCTCCGTTCGAATAAGTTCCCGTGTTACCATTTGATCTCAAGCTTTAGCTTGGGGTCTGGTTCCGCTGAGCTACGTTAGGTTAGATGGCCTGTCATTTGCTTGAATTTCTAATCGTGCTTAATCGCAAACATAACCCAGGTAATGTTTGTCAAGAAACAACTTTAATCAGGCAAATTTATCGAAGGGTACCTTGTGGCATGGAACTTTTTCGTAGAACCAATCGTGAATGTCTTGACTTGTCATCCGTGCTCCGCAAGCCCAAATACCCAATCACTCAGTCACTCAATCAATTCAATTTGTCTGACGAAAGACATAGCGATCCGTATTGGCAACAGTTCACTCCTGAGTCGAGTAATAATATATATGTCGATTGGATGAGTGAAGAAAAAATGGAGAATCGAAAAGTCATGTTCTTCCCTAGAGAGAGAGTTGATATCAGAACTGAAGCACGGAGAGAGGCTGTTGTTTTGAGAATAGAACTAAATTGGAAATAGAACATCTTTGTAAATTGTAAAGTGGCTGCTCTGACGTTATTCGGCTTCATTGCATGACAAGAGCATTATAGCGGAATTAAAGGGTAAGGAACTAAATATATGGAATACTAGATCTTGGGTTTAATAGCTCTTCATGACAGTTTTGCTGGGCTGTAAGGTTGCTTAATCTTAATCGTTGTCACGAATTTAGAAATATTATGTACTTGAGGGTGGGTTTTCGTTCACTCAACTCATTCAAAACACTAAATACGCCTAAGCACGAGGATAAAAGAGTCACTATTAAAATAAATCACTTTGCTTGTGTAAATATTAAGTGTTGGAGTTCGAGGTCTTGCACACAGTCTCTGATGTATTTCTATGTAATATAGAAATACAGGCGTTTCTTTAAATTAATGTATACATACCTAGATGTTATATCACGTTGTCACCTTGGTATCTAATTGGTCAGCTTCTGTTCCAGACTAAGTAGCTTGGTGCAAATGTTTGTTTATGTAAGTATTTGCTCGTTATACATCATTTAGGGTTCTCAACTACAAGTTTAAGAATATTCCTTAGATGCAAGCACTGCAAAGGTGAAAGTGTGCATGCAATTCTATAAGTACAGAGTGCAGTAGATTTACAAGTGTTAGTTTATTTCAGATGCCATTAGAAAAGAACACTTTTAACTTCCCATTTATCTATAATGGTAATTAAATTACTGATTCTTCACACACGGAATAAGGATATTTCAAATTTGACAATTGTTATTTCGGGATATTGATATTACCCTAGAAAAATGTTAACCATGTATTCGGCTTTTTTTATTAGATAGCTGACATTTCATTATAATTAATCCCAAAATCAAATATATTGAATACATGAATTTTGACTAAAAAACGTAATTGCTGGATACAATTGTTTAAATGCTGTAACCAGCACTCAGTCGTTAGACTTACCCGAGCATTGAAGAAGAAAGCCTATTCAAGAATTGTTTAGAAGATTTTGTACGAGATGGGAACGGGATTTGAGCCTAGGAATAATCCAGGATTTAATGGACTTGCTGGACGATTGAGTTCTGCATATATCTACTCGTATATAAATCTTGGAAAGACATTGTCCACAGAATAGTAATTAGCTCGAGATAAGTTTGATACATGGTTCATGGTTCTCTGACATAAAATGGGAAAGGCTGTTTTAGATAATAGTGCGTATGAATATATTCCTGGCATATAAACGTAAATGTTGGTGTTAGTTTCGGGTGGCTTGAGGCCTTCAGAGATGTTTTGAGACCAGGCAACGTGCGTAACAAAAGGTTACACGGTTCTCATCTTCCTCCTCTGAGCCCTTGTGCCTTGCGAGATCTTGATGCGTTCTGGACGTTGGATAAATCCACTTTTCCTGCATATGAAGCAGCGATCCCTGGTCAGTTCTGTGCAGGCAGAGGCTATACACGTGGAAGCGGGGCTATTCCGACTGACTGGACCCTTCGGAGGTGGAGAAGGGACTTAAAGGCTTGGGAGCTGGGAAATGAGTGATGTGATCTCTGAGATGGTTTGAGGGCAAAAGTGGTCCTAGACGAAATGGAAGTACAAAAAAAGTGTTACTTAAATGGTGAAGAAGACCCATTTGACTCGTTTTTTATATGAAAGCCTTTTGTTGCACTGGATAATAAAAATCCCAGGAAGAAGACGCACAATGCACCCAGTAGTTCGGAGAGAGACCAGGACACGTACCGTTCCTTCGAGCCACTACTAACAACAATACTACATAGTAGGATTGTTCCAAGCCAGGCCGGGCTCATGTACTTGTTTGCAGAAGACCTACGAGAGTCCGAACCGAAGACCTTGCCACAGGCTTACTTGTTTCCTTCTAACTTGGAACACGACCACTTTTCTTACTATGATTATTACCCCATCTTCGTCGGGTCCAGTCTTTGCGTAAGATCCATCTGCATCTGCATTCACATTAGGTACCACGTCTCAGCATTTTACTACAGCAGCAGTAGTAGGAATAATAGGAACATACTCACAAAAAATGCTAGCCACCGAACCGAATTACAAACTCAGTTTCAAATCTTTCTTCACCAAAGGAAGAGATGGGAAATAATCCAAGGCTGTTTTCGCTTTACACCTTCGGTACATATAAGACGCAGAGGTTCAGCTTTCAGCCCATATTTGCATCGGGTTGGATAATTCTGTTGCTTCGGAGAAGTTGTAAAACAAATCTGGTAGCCAGAGTAAAAAGTCATGATTCTGTTCCCCAAATCCTAGTCAATTTTACAACTGCATTGTAATCTCTATAGTGCACTTGTACTTATATTAAAATACAAAGCTGCTCTGGGCGAGTTGGCTAGCTATTACCGACTTGAGAAGTAACTTTGGCCGGCTCTGTAGATGATTTTACAATAGTGCAATAATTTGTGTTTTTGAACTGACATACCCTTCCATGCTGTGCACTGAATGGCGTATTGTACTAAAGAAAAGTTTAAAGTTTGCAAAGGCGGGGCCGATGAGAGGAATGCAAATCTGTTAATTGAGCTATTGAATAGCTCATTGAGCATTCATTATCTTTTATTATTTACTATTGACGGGGTCGATGATTTCCATGAAATAAAAAAAATGAGTAAGGAACCAGGAGTTTCTTTTTTGTCTTTGAAGACATGGAGTGAACTGGTAGTGTAACAGGTTAATGATCCAGTAACATGGGATGCATTGCATTAAGAAGGGATTGGTGCTCAAGTCGATACAACTATTTCTTGATTTCGGTTCTGCGAAAAAGCTTCCCACCAAAAGTTTCCCCGCAAAAATTCCTTCGAGCAAATTTGTCAGATTAAGATTTTTGCAATTGAAACCTAACCCAACTTTACAATTAGAAAATCAATCCAATAATGGTGCGATATGTGACCTAGTCAGTCAGAATTTTATCGGAACAAGATTTTCGAGAAAGCCTTTTCGCACGCAACATTTTCAAGGTAGTTTTTTGCCGGGTAGATATTCGCCGTCCGTTGATTTTCTCGAGTTCTTTCATCTCATTTATGATATGGCTCATACTCATCTAACATCCGACATTATAAGACCTCTCCTGCTCGTTTCCATATTTATCTTGAACATGCAATCATTTTCTTGAACTGGGATGGAGGTCCATAAAGTTGTATACAAGGAAGGAAACTATCTTTGCTTTGTTTAAAAAAATTAAATAAATATTGAGGAGCAGGTTTTAATCCCTTGCATTTAAAAAAAAGATCACAAGTCAATATACACGGAAAAGCAGAACACGTCAGTGGAGACCAGACGAGATAAGCCTCGTCCTTTGCATAGTGCATTGGCTAGAGCCTCATCATAATGGTTACAAGTTAGAGAATTATGACGGGATTCGGTCGTGCAGCTCTGCAGCACTAGTAGTGGGATCATCTTCAGTTTTTTCATGCAACTTCCCAGGTCTGCAGGAAAAGTTACCTGACAACAATAAATGACGACAAGGCAATGGACTTGTTCCCAACCCGTTTGATCTTCTTCACTCTTCCTCCCTGGTAATAATTTATTTCCAGCCTGGCCCCCTTTAAGGTGTTCCTTAATCAGAATCACAATATTGGTCCGAGCTT
This sequence comes from Ceratophysella sigillata, assembly GCA_034693865.1. Classification (NCBI taxonomy): domain Eukaryota; kingdom Metazoa; phylum Arthropoda; class Collembola; order Poduromorpha; family Hypogastruridae; genus Ceratophysella; species Ceratophysella sigillata. The sequence continues at coordinate 17,666 of JAQFXY010000022.1, forward strand.
TACTCGCCACTCAGCCACCATTATTATGTTCTGGCTAGCTTCAATTAATCAAATCAGAACAACACCTCATTCCCAATTTCAAGCCCAGAACAATTTTTAATTTAGAAAAAAACAAGAAAAGTACTAGGCTGAACAGGAAAGCTCACGTCAGGCCGGGAGCAGAGATATCCGTTGCAAATCCGGATTACACTCCCTTCTTCCCTGCCTAACCGTAACAAACACCAGAGCTGAGAGGGTAAAATTAATCCGTCAATACGTTGGTGGGTTTTTCTAAGGGCACTAAAGTAAGGTACCTTCAACCTTAGACAAACAGAAAAAAAACCTGGCATTCACTTCGTAGCTTGATGAACGAGGCTTGGGGTCGAGTTGAGGATTTTCCCCCATTTATCCTATTACATAAATAGAAGGTATATGATTTTTGGTGGTTGGCACAAGTGTGAGTATTTATTTTTTAAAGCCTCCACGGTGTAATTGTATTACTCGGACTCCAATTCCTCCTCAACACTGGAACCCTTTAGAAGGCTTTAGTTGAATACTAATAATAGGACTTGAGGTGAGTAAGTGGAAAAAACTTCTCACACTTTAACGTACACCGATTTGAGGCCTCGGGAGTCCTCAGAGACTTGAGGGTACAGCCAAAAATTCACCCACGAAAACCTTCCCTCCGAAAAGTCTATCCGAATAAGTTTTTTAGCAAATTAATTTTTAGCCTTTGACCTCGTGCTGGATATTGTGACAAGGTTACGTTAAGATAAGCTAGGCCTGGTCACATTTCTTGCTATGTAATTGGGTTTATTTGAGGGAACGTTTTCGAGTAAGCTGTTTGGAAGGGAACGTTTTCGTAGAGCCAACCCGAGCCGATCCTTTAAAGTGACTGAAGGGCTGGTTTGGTGGACTCGGAATAATTCTCCTGCCTACTCACACTCATCAACCACAAATACCTACAAAATTAGTTTCCAGATCATCCCAAACCTTCAAAAATTATTAACTCTTAAATGGGTAGAAAAAGAGGCGTTTCCTTTACACAGAAAGTAATGATAGGAAAAAATTACAGTGCTAATAATACACTGGCATGACGTGGATGGATTTCTCTGGCCGCAGGTAGTAGAAAGTACATAACGCGTACTTCGACGCAGCAATTGAATTCGGCGTTCCTATCTTGTGTGTTGCTGGATTCGTTAGTGTCGTTATTTGTCGCAGAATCTCTGGTTTCGTTTTCACTGCAGGATGAATTTGAGCTTCCGTGCTTCAAAGTCTGTCCGAAGTAACGACGATTTCTACACGTTTCGCTCAAATGTTGCGTTACGAAGTCATGGCTTTGAAATCTTGCTGGCTGGAAATATTTTCATCGGTCATGTGCTTGATCTAATTTAAACAAAACCCAGATATCACTGAAAATACTTCATCAGTCCAATTTTAGAACGATCCGAGCAAATGCTGCCATTATTTTGACATCGATTTTGCGTAGCTTTGGCTAGTCTAGAAGGGCCTTGTTACCGAACGACCTGTCGCATCTTCGGGAATTATGCTGACGGTGATTCGTATTAAATAAACATGGTTTGGTGTTTGGTCACTGGTCTCATGCATGGATTGAATCTGAGGTTCAGCTTGAGGGTTGTTTTGTTGGTGTAGAAGGTAAAGTCTCAGGTTGTTCGAATGATGTAGGGATAGGGATGTGTGGCGGGGTTAGAGATAGAGAGATGAGGACAGGCTTTGGCTTGGCTAGAGAAAATAATGCTGAATCCTCCCCAAGGCATCTAAGCTAAGAAGAAACCAAAGTTTAGCTTACATTTTACAATGCATTACGATTCCAAGTCAAATGCACTTGTATTTACAAGCAGTGGTCGTCGTGGTGCTGGCTGGTCTGTGTTGAGCCTTCAGTTGAGTGTATGCTGAGCATTGTGCACCACACGCCAGCATTAGTGGATTTATTAGTAGTTGATGTCCAACCCAGCCAAGCTAAGCCTATTTTCTACAATAAGCCCATGGTTGAGGCTGCTGCTGTAGTCAAAAATCGAAAAGCCCTTTGCAAAACAACTCCTCAGTTCAGTCTGCGAGGACCAGTGAAGCTGCTGCAGTGTGGTTGGCCTGACTCTTGTTATTCTCACTCTTCAACACGCTTGTTGCATAAATTAATCAGCAAGCTCGTACTTTGTACTCTGCCAATTCTGACAAACAATCACCTGATCTGTGAAGCTCGATTTACATTCGACTCAACCGTATTACGCCTCGTGTGAGTGCTGGGAAGAAATACCCGGAAAACAAATTGTGATCAATGTCAAGTTGGTGGGGAGAGCCCAATCAGTGCTTGACATTGGATGGGGATTTATGAGTGGGAAGAGAACCTATCGATACTTGCATTGTTGAATTCTGATTTCTGACTATCCACTCCATTGTTGAAGACTCAATTGGGTTCTATCACTCCTATTCAATTTGATTAGTTTTTGATCCAGACATTCCATTGTTTGCTCCTTTATGCTCGCATTTGAATACTAACGTGGCACGAAGCAAAGTGAGACATAGTGACTATTGAAAACAATACATGCACTCTGTAGTCTATTTTAAGCTGGCCACATATTTTTTAATTATGACTAGACCGGTTAAGTTCCTATTGTGTGCTTGTTTACTTGTGTCGTGCTGAAAACGTATGCAACTGATATTGACCCATGCACGTATTTACATAACAACTGGCATTGGATTGGAGTTTGGAGCTTTGTATCGTTTATTGATACGAGAAGCAAAGTACTTATCTGCTAGTGTGTTCGATGCAGTTTAAATCAACTCAAACTAAATACATTGCAAAAAGGCATACATACACTTTTCCCAGTGCTCTTCAATGGTAGAATCCAACAAAGTTTTTTGTTCAAATTGGAACTTTTGACAGGTAAGCATTTGTGGATGATCTTCCCTCTTTTAATCTTCTTCTGCTCGAGCCATACTTTTTGGTATATATTAAATTAAGTTCATAATGCAGCCTGGCTGGATAAAGGTGGACAGATTAATTCTGTTAGAATTTTTAATGCATTATGCATGAGGGTGTAGGGCCGTCCTCAGGTATCAGAATACAGTATTAGGTGCTCCATTCCATTATGATTATTATCATTATTATTATCCTGGTATGATAAGGGTAATCACTGTTGTCACAATATGATGTATGATGTGCGTATATATAAATAGGAACACTACCGAGTGCACGCTTATCTCAACACCACCTTTCTGCCCTCAATGTCAAGGGTTTAAACTGGCTAGAATATGTTAAAATGGAAAACCACATTTATTTCCGAGTTGGAATAAATATAAAATACACTTTTTATAGACCTTCTTACAGGATATTACGTGTGCTACGGAATTGAGCCTAATAGTGCATCAGTATACAATAGAGCACAAAAAGTTTGGGAATACTTTTTTTTATTAAAATACGAGAATTCTTTTAGAAACAGGCAAAAGGCATTGACAAATATGGTAACAGCAGGAAGGCTTCTTTTGGCATTGTGTCTGTAAATCCCATTGCCTCGTAAAAGATGAAATAAAAGTTGAGTTCTGTGGGTTGAGGTTGCAGACAAATTTGTTACGATTCACGTTCAATAATACGGTGTTTTAATACTTTTAGTGGATTCGGTCCTTTGAGCAGCCATGATTGAGCTGTAGAGAGAAGTAAACCGTATTTAGCATGAGTTTGCAAAAAGGGGAAAAGAAAAGAAGGAATGCCTCAACGATAAATAAAATATAAACTGTGAAACAGAACGAGAACATGCATCACATTGTCTGTCAAAATCCTCATGCATCATCTCTCTATGTTTCGTGTCATTTACTCACCCAAACAATAAAGACTTCTTAACGTGTCAGCCGTCCCACTATGATTTCGATAACGTTATGTTCCACCGAAATAATGGACATAGGCCGAGCTGGGCCTTTTCTCCGCTAATAATATATACTTTTTTTTTATTCTCACTCCGCTTCGTCTCGGACTACAACAGGCACATGCATAGTAATCATGAAAGGTGAAGGGCATTTAAAGGCAGGCTTTGGAGCTTTTAGTACAATTTCACACGAAGAAGATTCACGCGTAGGCAGGCTCTACGGAAAAGTTCTACGAGAAAAAGCTCATTCCAAAAGTTCCTCAGCAAAAGTTTACTGAAATAAGTTTCTGTTATTAAAATGCTTTCAGCAAACCTAACCTAACTTTACTATTACAAATTTCTTCCTATGAACCGATAGCTAATCTATCTTAACCTAACTGAACGTGACCTGAACAGATTTTAAAGCTTCAGGTCGAAGGGTAAACACGAAAAAGTTTTTCGAGGGAACTTTTTTGCATGGAATTTTGTTAGTGTTTTCATTGAAATACAGCAAGCATGCGTCTCGGGCGGAACATACAATTAAGTCAGGGCTCAGGTTTGTTGCGTGTGAGCCGTTAAAGGTTTTTATTGCTCCATTGACAGCAGGCGAGGAGAGTTAAATAGAACATGCAAAATAGATACCTTCCGAACAAATTTGCATACTCTTGGACATCACACCACACGGCTGACAGAAGCATTGAAATTGTAAAGAGTAGCAGAGAAGTTGACATGTTTGGCAGTTGGCTCAGGAGAAAATTCACATAAATAATGAAATTATACATTGTAATTTGTAATCAGCACAATTTACGAAAAAAAGTTGTTTTGAAGGGATTAAGCTCATTCGACTGGGCAGTAATATATGGCCGACTCCTTGTTCCTGTCAAATCTCATCTTGCTAGCTCTTCTGGCCGATGATCTCAAGCCCAATCGAAAATACAGTTCCCGTCAAGCTAACAATCCATTTGGTTTGCGTAATACCCTTTGCAAGAAGCACAGGATCTGTTTAATGTAAATAATCCCATTTATCTTGAGTGCGTTGCAAATTGGAAATGAGTATACACCGTACATCTATTCATTTGCAAAAATACTCGCCCTCGTACTGAGCTCAAGTCAGTTAGAATCTTTACTCTGGCTCTGGCTGGGCATCCTGCAATGCAGCCACAAAAAATTACGACTGCAACTGCACACTGTACGCAAATTCAAAGATTAATTAGGTGTCGTTTCTGTCAGAACACAAGGCAGGTCCTATGTTTCAGTAGCATGGTAGGGCCACATGAATTTTTGTATCATGGGCAAGCTGGTCGGTTGGCAAATTCTTTCCTATCACAACAGAAAGGAGGCGTCGCATTGTTTTTATAGTAATATGTAAATGTGTGCAGAGAATCTTGTTGCCTCACATTATAATAATATCATGTAATACTCCTGATTGTAGGAACATAATATGGTTGCAGTAGTGATTATGCCCTGTTCCTGGTTTTATGTATTAATCAGTTAGTTGATCTTAAATCAGAAAGGTGAGTGGACGAGGCACGACGATGTGATGGGATGAAAGAATGCAATAGAAAAAAATGGAAATGAAAAACCAAAATTAAAATGAAGGCTCAGGAACTCCACGGAACTCATCAGATTAAAATATGCAAATAAGACGCAAAGGGTTTACAGTAAACTTGGATGTAAATGGGAAAAAGTAAAAATCCACTTTTAATTTGAAATCAGACTTTTTGGCAAGGAGTCAGCACCTCGTTTCTGATTCATTGAGACGGTGATAATCTGCATACCTTTGTGTTGAGATGCAACCTGAACTTCCTTTTAGCTTCAATCCGATCAGACCGTTAGGCTCATAAACCATTGATTTTTGGATATTGGACGATCTTCGAGCCTAAATTATGCAGACGTCCATGTAATATGTTCATGGAACGTTTAAGACCATCTGAAAGCAAATCGGTGGTAAAAAATGGGAAACAGGTATCGTGCTTTCATTTTCAACTACAATTACTTATGTAAAACTGGATTTTATTGTAATTATAATTTGTGATCTTGTTTTCCTGAAGCCAAAGGGTATTTTATTCCAAGTTCCTTGAAAGCGACTAGAAGTTGCTCAGGTAGTTGTTCACTTTTAATCTAACGTTATTTTAATCCGTTTTCACATCTTTGTTTTCGTATCTGTACTTGAACAGCTGAAGGCATTCTGCATGCACAATTCAAGACATTTTACCTATTCTGCTGCTGTTCTGCTCACTTTCAATGAAACCAGTCAGTCTTAACACTCTTGCTCAGCATTAATTTGTAATTAGATGGGAGTCCGTTAGTTGGTGATGTGATCATAAAGGCAGAAGGCTCCTTGATTGAATTGTGGAACTAAACTTTTACTGAACACAAGGAAAGTCTTCAGTGAAGAATAACAACTAAGGCCAGCACGATTGTCTACACAAACCCTGTTTCACTCCATTATTCTCCATCTTCCCCTGGCTCAAGTGGGAAGGACAAATACACTAATTAGTTTAGTTGTGCCGAGTGTAGGAGAGTTAATTAGGAACATCAAGTACTCACGACGTCAGAGAGGGAAGATGCTGCAGTGGGGAATACGCCATTCTGAGCACGACGGCCGTAGAGAGACACACCACACCGTCTACACGGGCTTGAGAGTAAATTACCAAAATAACAGTCAATGTTGGGGCGGAAGGAAAGAGAAGATGCGTTTATGATAATAATGGATAGGCAGTAAAAATATTGAGTGTTCAAGAGGAGAAAGAAATCAGGCCGTACTTGAAAATCGTGACCAAATAGTAACGTATTCTTTTTTTTTTTTAAAACCCTATTAATTTTAGATTACACGTATTATGCCTACTAAAAGATGGAATGGGGTTTGAGAATAGTTGAAGAGTTTATGGCTTGGCAATACAGTTTTCTTCAAAATAGAATAAAAGAATCCAGACCAAATCCCTTGACCCGTGTCACTCGCTTATTCCCAGTCTAGCATATGCATTCCGGTTCCTATCCTAATAATACAAATGTCACGATTCTTGTTTTCACCCAGAAGAGATTGAGTTGAGGCGGGATATAGTAAGTGTAACGGAGGTTTATTTAGTAATGTTCTGCGGAGATAATAATAATGGCTAGGCCCTCCTTCCTGCGTGTGCTATGGGCTTAGATGCTTCGAAGTTGGCTCATATTATTACGGATGAATCAATTGCTCTTTGTCATCTCCCGGCATTGTTGTGCCTTTTGGGGCGTCCTATATCTGGGTGATGCATGGCGGAGCTTACGCATCAGTAAGAGCCAGAAGTGGTGTACCAATGCTTTGTGGAGCGCCTTCCTTCCACGGGCATTGTGGGCTCAATGGAATAACGAAACAGCTCCCCGCCAAAAAGCTCCCTGAGAAAAAGTTTCGCCAAGATTTTCCGCAGAACTTCTCTGAAAAACTTCATTTGTTACCTCTTAATTCAAATACTGTCCAGGAATTGGATTGAATTTCTAATAGTAAAGTTAGGCTAGGCTTGATCAAAATATTTTAAAGCATGCTTTTTTTTGTAGTTCTTAGTCTTTTCCGTAGACGCTTTTTGGTTGGAAACTTGTTCGTGGAACCAACTCATTGGAATGTAGTGCAGGAGAGCTTCGGCCTGATCATCCTCACACTTCACTTAATTCACATATATCACAGAAAACAATGTCTTTTTTTTACCATCATCTCCCTGCCTCACACCCAGCCTAGCATGTCATTGTCATGATACACGCTAAGATGACATGCCAACTTATTACCACTCACCCATGCCAATCATCATTGAGGAAAAGCGGTTTCAGGGGATCAGAAAAGAGAAAAAGTGGGGAAGCCGAGGTATTCCTTTGTAAATTCGTACTTTTCGTCTTCTTTTTACAACCCGTGCTCTGTAGTGACATGATCTCTCTTTCCTTTCTTGAGCTGTGACAGTGAGAGATTTACTTTATATTCACTCCTACAATTTAAGGTCATCCTCTGTTCCTACGGATAATGCCCATGACTTGGGCTTTCACTTACCTCTAGTTAAGCCTGTCAAGAAAAATGCCAAAAATTTCATTTATAAAAAACAAAAAAATTAGCACATTACACAAAAAAAATACCTCTGATTTCTAGTTTCACAGTGCAAGGAGCCTTTTGCTACAATTTTTAGGGGTTTTCATATTTCATGTTCAATGTCAAAGGCATTTAATTAATTCGACTGCCATCAGAACAAGTAGCCATGTCGGATGACGAGAACTAGACCGTGATGTACTTTATCGCCGAGGATTATCAAACCATAGAGATAAGCCCTTTCCTTCAATTAATGAATTTTGTTGGGTGTGAGACGGAAATCATTTGATGCCATATGGTTCAACTTTATTCTAGTTTCTGCGGCTGACAAGAAAAACATTCTAATCTTATGTGTCTGAGAACACCAAGATTGTCGTTTAAATCTAGGAAAACTTATCATGGGTGCGTAGGAATAGGTTACACTATGCACCGATTTAATTTATAAACTTGGTTACACTGTTCACCAATTTAATTGTTAAACTCGGTATTTGTAAAATTATAAAATATTTAGACACTGCTTTAATAAATAATTTTGAGCCTACAAACGGCGTGTTATGGGTAATATTCTGTATTACGGTAATAATACCTCGAACGCTCAACGTTGGCAAAGCCTATGAAATATTATGTGGTTTCCTTTACAAGTTGGAAGTGAACGACGTAATTTGGTAGGGAAAAAACAACTGTTGAGTGTATAATTTATCCTTTGTAGAAAAGGAAAAGAATTAAATTGTAGAGACACGTTATGTTTATGAGACTTTATGCTAATTATGCATGCCGAGTCGAGTCTGAGAGACCAAGCTGTGTCTAAATAGGGTTTTCGCACGGATTTATCATTCCAGGGTTTTAGTACTCAAGATCAGTCGTACATACCTTCTTTTCACACACGCCCTCCCTCATGAATTTATTTCATTTCATTTTCCATATTTCTTGTTTTCTTTTCTTCGTACTTGATAGTGCTGCTTAGATACTCTTGTAGCTCTCTATGTGGCAATGGAAGTAGTTCCGTGTGGTAATTTTTCACAAATGAAGACTATAGTATGCATGGCGGATCAGACTCTGCCTATTAGGCGGATTGCATATAGCTCTGTTGGAATTGCAAAGATTTTCCTCCTATTTTATAGTTAAGATTAAGACAAAGTTTGGCTTATTGTATACCTCTGTATGTAGGTACCTAGGAAGAGAGAAGAATGGAATTCGAATGGGTCAGCTAAAAGGTTCGCCGCATAAAAGTTCTGCAAAAAATTCCCTTTTTACCATTTGATCTCACACCGAAAATTTTGACAGGTTAAATTCTGTTAGGTTAGATTATGTTAGGTATAAGGCTTGTAATTCTTGCCTCTTCAAATATATTAGAAAAGATATTCTAATTTACAAGACTAGCTTCCTGGGTTAATTCTGGTCTGGTTAGGTAAGGGTTTCAATTATTATTTAAAAGAAGTCGCACAACTTCACCAGATTTAGCCGAAATATTAGTTCTGTAAATTAGAATTAGACTAAATTAGAACGATGTACTGTATATTTGTAGGCGCATTTACGTTTTTCTGTTAGATATCCTGCCATTGGATTTCATTTCTAATAGTAAAGTTAGCCTAGGTTTGCGAAACCGTTTCATCGGATAATATTCTTCTAGGGAATTTTTGCGGTGAGTCTTTATCAATGTGACTTTTTCGCAGGGAATTTGATCGTAGAACCCTTTGAAGATGAAGACAAAACTTTCCATATATTTATTTTTTCCGCAACATCAATATCTCACCTTCATCGAGTCACATCTCACATCATCCTATCAATACGAAGTGTAATTGATCCGACTATAAATAAAATGATTGTTCGTCGTGTGAGTCTCATCATCATCACCGTATAGTCGCATTGTTGCTCGCCAATATACAGAATGGAATATTAAACTCAGCCCTGTCTCGCACTCGGCTTCTCCGTTACGACGCCTCCTGCCTCAATGCATCCACCATACAAGAAGTCGTCAAGGAAAATGAAAGCTTTCCACTCATTTCATGTGTCATTATGTTTGTACTAGGACCAGGACGAGATTGAAAGTAAAAATTGGTCTCAAGCTGAGTTTTTATACATTGTCATTTAATTAGTCATAATAACAGGGAGAGGAACTATTATCTCTGGCTCGGAGCGAGCTAGAGTAGGTAAACATGATAGGAGATAGTCACTAGTTGGGCTTGAGAAATCCTCATCAGCCTCAATAAGAAGGAATAATATTTCGCACTGTTTGGAGCACACGGTAGTCAAATCAGAGATTGGGAGGGGGTACACTTAATCCACTTGCCGTTATAATAACTGCCCATTCATTCCTCGTGCGTCGAGCCAGAGGTGATACCAATGTTGATTTCCTGACCATTATATCATATCACACTCCTATTAAATACGGATATTAAACAAATGTCCTACCATTACTAATACATACTGCACCAGAAAGGTTTAGGCTTAAGCTCGACAGTTGGTTCCTAGCGAATTACGTCATGGTGCTGAATCATCGAGCCCAGTATTTCTGATATGATTTAAAAAGAAATATATTGAATCTGGACTGGACTGTCCTCAATCTCCTATTTTTTATATGTTTTCTGTACCAAAAGCTGTCACAGCTAGCCAAAGGCTCAATTTATTGCCTTCATTTTGGCAGGTTCGCTTTCGCAGCTGGGTTTGTTCCTAATAAATATGAGGGGTTTTGACTGAGATAAGGTAGTAGGTAAGGTATTATGGACACGTTGTATTGCAAATTGCACGCACGCACCAGAGGGATGGCCAGTTCCAAAATCTTGTTTGCATAGTCGTATGCGAGTTCTCTTGTTCGGCTGTTGGACATAAGCATATATACAGGTACATTAGGCATCCTCCTAAATATTCCATGTATGCAAAATATGTCCATAGGATCAAGGTTTTATACAATTTATAACAGTATGACATATGGTTGAGATGTTTTATGGGGAGAACGTGAACCGAGAAACATCTGCCGATTCCGCATTTTCCTTATTATCAGCACGAAAAAACTTCACAATTCCAATCAAAACCCTCCCATAATGTATGCACTGTCAAATGGGGATTTTAGTTTTATCAAGACCGCAATGGCAGACTTAGCCAAGCGCCCTGCTCTTCTGTTGTGCTCTGTTGAAGAAATACATTGTAAGTTCTAAATACATACTGCAAATACGAATCTGAAAGAGATGGAGGGTGTGGCTCAATTTGATTTTATTTGTGGTCCGTTTAATGATGTTTCACATTTTATCTGAAACAGATTCAATGTCACTCTTCTTCGCTGGGCCTTAATGAGCCACTAATAGTCAACCCTGACATGGCGTCTAGAGGAATTGCCCCTGGACAGCCTCCCGTCGATTTATTATTAGTTAACTAATCACAGGAACCCTATTTGCTTATTACTCTCGATCAAGGTCCCACTCATCATCATTAGCCACACGGCTTAGGCAGATTAGTAGCAGCAGGCAATAGCAAGGAATGTTAAATACATTTAGAAACACGGAATCAGAAACGACAGTTACATTTTATATGGAGCTCCATCCAAGTGGAGATAGAATGAAACTAACACGATGACGATAAAGTTCTTATTTAACCCTTTGACCTCAAACTCTCAAACTGTAAGTAATCCTCAGGTTAGGTTCAGCCGGGTTTGGTCAGATTTCGTGTCATTAAATTGAATTTTCAAGCTTAGGCTCGGTTTGCAGAAAGAATTAGAATTCGATCAACTTATTCCAATAAATTTTTTTACAGGGCAGCTTTACATGTAGAAGCAAATTCAATAGCAATGCATCGTATCGTGGTGCTCTTCCAATTCATTGAAACATTACCAGATAAATTAATTATTCAACATCCGCCGTTCTTTATAAGCGTTTGCGAATATTTGTGTTCGTGTCACACTTGAAGTAGTTCTTATTATTACTTCACACGTTACCAAATAAGTTCGATTATTCGTGAGGATTCATTAGTCTCACTTACACCTTACACCACACCATTGTTTCCATTTAATTTAAATTTGAGTGTACTTAATGTGTCTAGAAAACAAGTAAGTAACGTGTATTGCAGGTTACAGTTGAATCTAAATAGAATTTACGGAATTGAGTCCACATCTTGAGATAATTATGCACAATTCGTTTCTTCACACTGACTCAAGCTCGAGGCACGAGGAAGTCTGAGTACCGCATAGATATAACCTTGCACAACTACGGCAAATTGGAGTGATTAGACGAATTTGTTCCAAATTACTCTAAAATAAGGAATTAATAATTAGAATTGTTTTTCTGTTACGACATTTACTCTGCAGTTTTTTCTGTCCCGTGAAACCTGCTGGAGTAGCTACGATGCGATATGCCTTCACTATTAATTGTGTACGTCTTAATTAATTTTCATGAGGTGCCATGCGTCACGCCATGTCAACATTGTCTGCCATCTCTATGGCTATGATTTTAATTCAATTTTGAGATAGGCATGCTTCTTATTCGAGGAAGTATTTAAGCCAAGGACTAAGACGTTACTAAGGCGTTACTTCCAGTTCTATTATGCCTGCCTCTGTTTGAATTCGTCCAGCAATTAAATGAATTCTATCACGAAAGACAATGATACAGCATAATTACTAATTGTGTAATTAATCCTTCGAGTACACACTATAATTTATTCTGAATTTGGGATGAACGGTGGGACGTTTGTTCAAATTAGGAATGCATACATCTATATTTTACTAGTTATATGTCTTTCAATATTCATGCTTCCTCAAACCATTATATGCTAAAGAAGAATAGTCGCAGCTACAGCAAAGCAACACAAGCTTCTGTTTTCTTTAACTGTCTTTTATTGCATGTCTTACTCACAAGTAAATAGCTGACAAACCACTTTTAACTTTGGAATTTTAAACTAGCGAAATTATACTAACACTCTGTGTTACAGGCGCTATTATATAAACCAAGCTCGTTCAACGTTACGTTGAGAATCCTGGGAAGAAGGTTGGCTGTAACATAGGAATAATTGATTAATTTATTCTCAAATGAAAAATTATAAACAAAACGATCAGGCACTGCTTATGCATATGTGATACACAAGCTTTTCTATGTGGCGTTTATCCTTGTACTCAGAATGAATCACAAATTCGCACATAGTAAATAGTAATGGTTACATTACATTACTCAAGGAAGATCAATATCCTAAAACAGAAGTTTTGCCTAAGATTGGAATTTCATACAAGCAATATGCACCATGCATGAGTGAGTGATTGTCTGATTCCTTATTATCACTAATGATGTCTATTTATGCCATTTACCATTCCCATATTCGTAAAATATGCATAATACATATATCAGTATTAGCGTTTCATTACAACCTGCGAATTCGATTCTTGTACTGCTAGGCTTGAGTGGACGTTCCGCTCAGACGTATGTTCTTATAAGACATCAGATCAAGTCTTTAAACTAAAATTAAGTCGTTTTAAATACTAATTTAAATTAAAGTACGTAATTAACTAACAATTATTGCATTTAGTTTTGTGTTATTTCCTCATTTCATGGAAGTATTGGCGCATAGTTGTATGTACATAGATTTATGAGTGAGACTCTGTGAGTACCAAGCTTACGACACAGGACACATGTCCAATACTTGAGAGACTTAGATAAGGAAAAGTGTTGCCTGTTGAGTGACATTTGAATCTTAGAAACTGAATTTTTCTTGAAAGCCTTATCGTACATAAAATACAGACATCTACGCTTATCTACTCGTAAGATTAAATAAACTCATTTAAGTATGCAGATTTTTTGCTGCCTATTTCCAAACTATGCAACTTGACAACTGTGACTCAGCGTTAGAGTCATCAAAGTAATTTTTTACTAAAATCCTATGCCTTCCATCTTTGATTCTTGCTACTTGCTACAATGTAACCAATGTAACCAAGGAAAACTCAAGATGGAAGAGGTGATATGATTATAAAAAACTCAGACACTGAGCCTGCATAAAAACTGCTGATTCAATCCTTAAAGTGTTGTGCAATCTTATCTTAATAAAAATTATAATATTTAGAATACAAAAAAATTTAGTGAAGAAGAGCCACTCAACCTCAATGTTAGCCTCTGTCCTTTTGTTGGGTTTTGAAATACATTTGAAGAACTTGATTGCATTATGTTGTTTCTATTACTTTGTGAGAATAAATAAAAGAAAAGGACAAGTGCAGCAAACGTAGGCAAGGGACGCATTTACACAATGATTCTCATGTCCATGGCTACGGCTAATGGTTCCTTGCTAAAAATAACCTAAACCCTTTCCCCAAAACTTCCCATGGATAAGAGAACTGACGATGTGTAGATTATGTAGGCATATGCACATATTTATTAACAACCTAGTGATGTTATTGAAGGTTTTTATGTTGTACGTCAGAGAGCCCGATTAGAAAAATATTTTGCGAGGACTAAATCGAAAACATTATACGATAAATTGTCCTACGAACAAATTTTTTTCAAAAAAGTTTCCTATAGTAAGTTTGGCATGCCCACCATGTCTGTATTATTTAACATTCAACCCAATGACATGACGTAGCTTAACGCCTTACCACAATTCACCGTTTGAGATACTATAAGGCTGACCAGGATCTTTTGGATCTTTTTCGAGAATTTCAATGGGAGCTCTTTCTCGAGGATGTTTTTCGCCATTTCGCAAATAACACAGCCTATGTTAATGCATAGTGTTATGAGGAGAAAGGGAAAAGCTACTGTTACTGCTGTCAAAAAAGCAGGCACACAACACACAACATGGTAGAAGTGACAATTGACAACTACAATATATTTTATTATTATTATTATTATTATTATTATGACGAATGTCATTCTGTTTTCTTTTCCCCTCGACTCCAAATCAAATTGAAATATAAAAAACTAGTTTTTAGCTGATATGTTTGTTGGTTGTTATGCTTATTTTCCCTTTTTTCATCCTGGTTCGATTGTTGTCACTCCCACCTGTGTGCATGGTAGACTGGGGATGAATAAGGCCAGACTCCGCTAATCTTAACAATATACACGGTATACAATATCTCGATTCTTTAATGTCATTCGTTCCTCAACCAACAAGACCGTGTCCCATTGCAAATTGTACTTCTTTACAAAGTAGTAACGATGAGGTAGAGCTCTGTCACTGATCGTGCATTTTACTTTGAGTCCGACTTTAGTGTCGTGAAATGTGTCGTAATGATTCAATCACTCATTGATGAAATTGGAAAATGGAAACAAAGGACCTCCCATTCTTATGTCGTAGCAGACAACTTGGAATTGGCCAATTCTAATTCCAGTACATCTGGTCTATAAAATACATGTTTCCTTAAACTCACGACAGTCCCATACTGTGCAAGTTCCTAACCCCTATGTGGGTCTGCGGGAAGGCAAAGCCTGATGTCACGACTTTGAGGTAAAAATTGAAAATAACTAACGACCTATCTAAATTACCCATGCACTTTATTTTCGAATGTACGTATACACAAAATAATAGTAATCTATTATCTTCTTTTCTCCACATCTTAGCCCTGTCGATGGAATTCATGTGTCACACCATAATAGATCCATGAATGACACGATACACTTTCATATTTTAGTATTTATATTCGCTATTTTTGCGAAGGTGTAATGCTTAAGCCTATATCCACACACGTATACCATATTTATTTTACTACCTTTTTGTTTCACCTCTTTGTCTCCTTTCAGTTCTCTGGGTTAAGCAATAACGCCTCAGTTTTGTCAACAGTAATGGTGACTTTGTCCGTGTCACTCTGAAGGATTGGTCAATAGATTATTAAGTGTGGCTGAATAGGAGACACTGAGAATTAACATGAGGTCATCTGTCTCCTGTCTTTCCACGGACTTCCCAGCTGGTCCCACTCAATTACCTAAATATGCTCATTAGGACTTGCTGTTGTTTTTGAGCAATGTACGAAAAGGTCCAGTTGTCCTTCGAATCCTATTAGCCTATCATATGGAAACAAATCACAGGTGTGTGGGTCTAAGCTGGGATAATGCTGAAATAACAAAATATGTGGTAGAAGCCAAACAACTCCTAGCTCGATCACTAATTAAAACTATTATTGGAGTGGAATATATTTAATTTGGAGGCTGGGTTACTTTTGAGGCTATACGGAATATGCGCTAAGTATAATCTAGAGCCGTTCTTTGTCACAACCGCTCAGTGACAATAACAGAAATGAAATACTCTGACTTGAGCATAATTTGAAGCGGTAATACTCATTGTAGTACACGGCAATTCTGAAGATTCATTTCAAGTTTGAGGTTTGAGTGCATCCAACAAAGGGTGATCAGACGGGAGATAATGCACTTTGCATAACGAATTACAATCAGCTTATTTAATCATCTTACTTGATTCAATTCCTCCCTTCGAACTTCAACTTTACTCACTTCAGTTGTCCACCGTTTTCATAACCGCAGGCCTGCAGCCGAGCCAGCCATTGTGTAGCCAGGCACTTTAATTCAAATCCGCAGGCCTTGCTCCTCATAGATACGCCTGCACTCCATTAATATGCAAAAAAAATTATTTGTGCAGGCAGTCTAGTCGGACTCGAGTTTCCTTATCAATCTTCACAAGACCAAAAATCTTCAAATGTAATGTAACGTTATGTACCATATTGTGGCGTAAGACAAAGTAACGGGTCCTAGGATGATATATTACAACCTTGCCCGTCTATAGCTCTTCCTTTTTTGCATGTCCACAAAGTGGAGATTATGCCCTATGGAACTTTTTTTCCTTTTAATTTAATCAGCCTCAACTTTGTAATATTATTCAATTCTTCCAACTGAAGAAGTCACGTAGACTTTCCACGTAGACACTCTAATAGGACCGAAGTGCAGAAATGACCAAATGCTAATTCTTTCCCGCGGAGTGCAAGGTTCATCTTCAGCCGTTATACATCTGACACGCTGACACAGAGATCTCCAGTACAGTTAGCATTCAGAGTATGATGGAACGCCAACTGTACGTTCCTCCGTGGTAGCCTGGTTTTCTAAAACGATTATGAGCAACTGTTTCTCTTAGTTGCATAAAAAGCGCATCCCAAAAATAACAATAAAATACTCTGAAGCAACGGAGCTTATTAAAGAAATGCTGATACTTAATACTTTCAAACTTGCAATTATTTTCAATACATAGACACTTACCTATCTAAGATACATATGTAGAAACTGGAGAAGCTCCCTACGAAAATCACCAGGGTAATTAATTAGTTCTCTCAATAACGTTACCCTGACAAAGTTGCATCAGACGATTCATTTTTAGACTTAGACCTTAAATTGCAAGTTCTGTTAAGGCAAAATTATTCAAGGGGACGTTTTCGCAAGGCACTTTTTGCGTGGAGCTTTTCACACTTGCGTATAATTACATACAATACTAATGCAGCTTACAATAAGGATTTTTAGTAGGACGCCAAAAACGGGAAGGGATCTGGCAAAGTTCCGAGAATTTTGATGAATATTTTAGTGGAAGGAAAAGCTCATAGATGTCGAATTGGGTGGATACGTGATTCTTGCACACGATGAGCTTCATCCCTCATCCCTTCACATGCAAACAGACTCCGCGTGCTGTACACGTACCTATTGCAAAGCCAGAGATGAAAATGAATCTTCTAAAGATGCATTGTATTTCCTCTTAGATTGCAGCTTGCAAACATTGAGGAATTCATACGAACTTCTGAGGAATGCGGAGAGTTGGGTTTTGACTATAGGAGCCTAGTGCTGAATAGAGCGTTACTTACGATTTACATTTTAATATTGATGACGGCTCAGCGGTTGGGCTTTGGGCTTATAAAATTCCCTTGCTTTTTTTCTCCCCTCCAATATAATAATATTAGTTTTTTCGTGTACTATTCACGAGACAAGCCTTGCCTTCGGAACCGTATTTCTCATATGACAACAATGAATTTCATTGTTTGATAACCGGGCTATGTAAAGCATGTTTCTATCTCAGGCTTGTCTTCCATCTTCTCGAGGCCGGCTGGGTGTTCAGCTTTGTAAGAGCGCAGCGGTGTTGGGGTAGCTTCGGTGGATAGGCGAGTTCTTTATTTATAACAGTACCTACTCTTATTAATTTTATATCAAGAGCATTTCAAAGGACTAGGTCATGAAATCATTAATTATTGTAGTTTCATTCCATTGTTATTCCGCTTCAGTTACTTGACGTACAATGGCGGGATTGTCTCAAGATGTAGACTTAAAACTCCGCTTAACATGATTTTGAAAAAACTAAATAATCTGTCCAATTATTGTGCATGAATTGGAATATTTGGTAACCGGAATGCAAGCGTTAGAATATTTCATTGGAAATGGAACTTGTGATCAAAATATTCTAATTTTGTAGGTCTGGAATATCTGCTTTGTTGCACGCATACGGTTATGAAAATGCGCTGAGAAACGTAGCATTGTAGTCAGTCGGGTCTTAAATTGAAAATAATAGACCTACGTACCTTAGAAAAATCCGGAACTAATAAGCTACGCCTACTCACATGATCACCTTCACATTTCTTGCATAGGTAAATCCTGCTCAGGAATACTCAAATAGCATTATTACTATGGGCTGTGTTGGCAGATACGCCACGCCATGATGGTCCTGATGAATATTAGCATTTCTTTATTAAAAGGCGGACAGAAAAGGAGGGTGAAAACTACGACCTTGATCCGGCAAATTCTGGCAGAAGTGATGTCCTTACCTTAAGCTTTTATTTATTCTGAGACACGGGACGGATTAGTGTGGGCAGAGTTACAGAGAATTAAACAAATAAACTACGTGCCTGTTTTCATTCAGCCACCCAAAACATGTTCGCTAGTTCACTGAGGATACAATAGCATTTATTGTGCACAATAATTTTCATGCCTTGATCGCCATTAGGCAGAGCATGAGCATGATAGTATTTTTCCAAAGTTTCGTTTGAAGGTGCGAATAACTTTGGTGTATTTTATTGTTGGATATCGATATAACTCTGTAGCTTTTAGAATTCAAGGTAGACATCTAGGAAATAGTAAATCGCTACAAATTTTGCAATAGAGAAACGATGACCTTTGTTTCCTATTTCTCCGGGAAGCACTTTTACTCGATTCTGTTATTCGAGTTATGACGAGCTATTACTGTATCCGCTATCTAGTTAACAAATATTCAAATCCCCATTTGTTGAAGAAGAATGGAAAACAAGATTGTTTTGTGTGATTTGAATCCTAGACTTTAGGCTGGACTTGACCACTTGACATTGTTCAGTAGTACGGACAAAGGGCAGGAAGGACATAACACACAAAGTCCATTTTGAAAAGACTACAATGACAAAAATACAAGTTTAGCTTTTAATCCCGGGCTAAGGTTAATCTTGTTTTGTTGAATCATTTCATTTAGAACTCTTTCAACTCAGACAATCATACATATATATGATATCCAAGAGGTGAATTGCAATTAAGAGATCATGTGGATTGCCAGGAAGAATTATGCAGTGAGGTTCTATAGTCTGCAACCTTGTTTTAATTAGCTTTGCTGTTGTTCCGTCTGCTACTCAGCATTGACATTGATACTTGACTTGATTGGAATTGTGTGTTGGAATATCCTATAGCATGTATTGAGCTACACTCTACACTGTATCTGATGTGATACTTTTCTTTCACCAATGCATTAAATGAACAATGAACTGGAGGTTGGAGTCTTTATTTTTTAATCTCGAGCCTCAATGCAGTATTGAATACAATGTGAGTGACTTGGCTCGATGACGTGGTGAGATGTAGATTGGCTATAGAAATGCAATTTAATATATTTTATATGTAACTCGGAATATCTCATTATTCTCCACCCACAAGGAATAGAGCCATGCAGAAATCAACTGATCATTGGTCGGTAAAAGGAGTGTTCCAGCCTTTAACTGCATGGATCCAAAGTACTCCGTGTTCTCACATTCACATTTATCCCATTAGACTGAGGCCTCCAGCAAATTATTTTAATTTATCATATATTTCAACGAATTCAAACCGGCGGAAATTAACTACGCCTGGGTCTGGCTGGGCAACTCGGCCTGGGATAACTTGCATAATTTATACTTTGATATGGGATTTTAGATGGATAAAAGTACTTACTACTCTAGCACCACATTAGTATATAGCTGAGACCAAGCAGTGTCTTGCATAAGCTTATTAATTCTGTACTTGAGATGACTCAGAAGAGTGAACCCCTTTGGAGACTTTCCGATGAACATCAACAATGGAAAAAATAATTATAAAATTCACCACGCCGCTGAAAAGCTTTGAGTTTCATTCATTCAAGGATCTTTGGACTGGAATGTTAGCATATTTTCACGGGAACTGAGAAAATATAATCATGTTGGTTCCCATAATACAAAGTAGTGGTTATATTAAATGGCAATTCATCTCAGGGAAACATATGAAAATTCTAATGTACGCTTTTCTTTCACTGTTTACGATTCAAATCAGCGACACTTCTTTTCCTCCCACGATCTTCCAGATATTTTAAGTAACGAGGTGTTTAGTTACAGATATTTCAATTATCTCCTTTCCTGTATCAATTACTTAATCCAGAAAAACTAACTGTTAATGCAAATTGAACTGCAGGATTTGCAATGAAGGAAATGCTTACATAAATGCATGATTACCAAAAAATTCCTGTCCATTAGTAACAGTTGCGGAGCACAGATGTAAAGCCCATGTTAGCATGTATTTGATTTTTGATATGAATACATCTCGCTGGTACGTATATTTGTTTACAATAATTGGATATCAATAGAATACGACGTACATTAAGTTGCAAAATATTTGTATAGAATGTGAGCTGAAATGCATATGCCCATATCCTTAATGAATGTTGGGTATGCAAAGGAGGCTTGGAATGAAATATTACACCACGTTTCCAGAAATGGTATGATAACAACACGGATCAGACATGCTTAGCCATAATCTTCAACCTACACACACACAGAAAGGAGACGAGCGTGATCTGTTAATATTGGATCCATTTATTTTGTTCATGCAAAAGTGTGTACATGCACTACGCAGACTTCTGGCTAGTCGTGTCGTGAGTCCATATTGCTATACAAGCCTATTAAAGTACCGTTTGGATCACTGTTCCAATGACTTTGTTCCTCCAGGGTTTCAGAGGCTCTTAAATTGTTCTTCTTCATGTTTGTCAAGTTAATGAACCGCACAATAGAATTAAGTGGATGTGGAATGCTGACGTATTTGGATTAGACTCGAGATGAGTAGGAGGACCAGTCTGCTGCATTGTTCGGCTCAGGCCTCTGATTGAACATATGGAAAATACGTATGGTTCGGAATAACACGATTATTATTATGCTCTTGATCAACGGATTCGAGTTGTATTGTAATAGCTAAATAGGCCTCTAACCATATACTCAGACTAATCCCATTTAGTTCATTTCCCCATTCCACATTGTTTGAACTCAGTCGAGAGTGCTCATTCTACATTACCATTCCTTTGTCATAACCGTGGTTGAGAAGAGCAAATTAAACACAGCATCTTCAAAGTCCATTGAATCAGATTAATAATAATCAAATCAGAGCTCCACTACTGTCTTTACTGCCCATTATAGGTCAGTCGGTGGATCCGCTAAAAAAAATATTCTACTGACATGCCGTTCCAACTAATATTAGACTCATTAAGCTACATTAAAGAGTTCAACGAAAAATTCGTTGAGTAACCGTTGCCCAGCCAGAGTTCCCAGCGAAAAACGTTCTCGAAAAAGTTTCCCAAAAGCATTCTTCCGAATACGTTCGTTTGATTAAAAAACGTTGGGCTAGCCTAACCGGACTTATTTATCAGAAATTTGATCCAATTCCAATGGCACGAATCCTAACCACCTATAACTGAACGTAAACAGTCCACAAGTTACAACTTTTTAAAGAGAATTTTCAAGAAAACTTTTTCGAGTGAACTTTTTCGCAGGGAACTTTTCCATAGGTACTCATTAAAGGGAATGAGCCGCACATCAAGCATACTTGGTCAGAGGCCGTTGGACATGAAATTGATTAAGTTATTCTCGACTAATCTGCTCTCCTCTTTATGATATATTGGGAGGGTATTAAAAATGGCCGTCGGTTTCCTTCTACTCGTCGTGAATATAAGGGCATGAAAAGGAAGCGAAACGGGCTGATGATGATAAAGATGAACTTTGAGTTCCGTGTAAAACCAGGAAAGGATTATTAAAATCTCCATCGCGGTATTAAAAAGAATTTAAAAAACCAATTTACACATCTTCCTTCTCCTCTTTTCTTGCCCTTTATTTATTGACCATGAACCCTGTTAAGTTTAAGAGTTAATTGAGCAGTGAAAAGGGTCACACTCACACACTAAGGCCGGAATGTTGGATGTGATGTGTTTAAATACAACACTTTTTTTTAGAGTTTCCTTTTGTCGTAAAAATACGGATCCGCCAACCATGCCCTTCACTTGCTTCTTTCGTTTCCCGAAGAAATTAGCAGGAGTGGAAAGACTAGTACGTATTATTACGTATAAATCACAAATTATTCCACTCGCCGCTACAGCAAGAATTTACGACTTACACATTGCTTATTCGAAATTATAAATTAAATTAAAAGTTCAGATTTCCAGTAAAAACTTCAATTGCAAATTGGACATTTACAATTTTCGTACTTTACCATTCATTCACTCGAAATCAGGCCGAGCTTCAAAATTGACATAGCAGTGTCCAGATTTAAGGCGTGTTTGTTTTGTGATTCGGAGCAAGGTTAAATCCTGGTTTAATTCGTGCAGAATATTGCTAGTTTGACCAATACCCTGTTTCTGCTTGATGTACTGCGGAAAATATTATTCCTATGCTTGTTTTTGGTATTTCAAGATGTGGCTGACTTCAGGAAGGAGGTGAATGAATGGTTTAAATTAAGTTTTATGCTCTTCAATCCAGCAGTTCTTAGTATGTTTAGTTTTATTTAGTAAACTCCCTATTGTCGACACGAAGATGTAACACGCATAGCCTTTTTACACACGCACAATTTCTATTTCGTATAATTGTTAAGCACCATAATAACAATATTATTATTACTCCTGGCTTCCTTTTCTACTGTTTCATTATTAGCAAAGAAGGGCATTTTTTGTGGTATTAACATTTTGCCTTTTCGGTTCCGGTAGACTTGTTTACCTGAAGACATTAACCAGACTAGACCAGTAAGTCTTTGTAGAGCCAGTCGGCTGTGATAATAATTAAGTAGGCAGATGAAGATTTACATATGTGTAGCATTACTGAGTTTGAACTAAAAAAATTAAAGAGAACACAGGATACTGCAGCCAGCTGGAGTTCCTTTAAAATTACACTTAAAGTACTTTCAACTTACCTGATAATACACTTTGGATGCAATGAGGAAGAATGAACACTTAAGGATTTATTACAAGAGATATTATACGAGCAGAGACCCAGGCCTGAATCAAGTTAAAAGTTATACATATACATTATCCCATGTACCTATATGTATGTAAGATAATACCGGAGATACAAAGTTGTAGTTCCTTGACTTTGTTCAAGATTGACGTGTTATTGATGAGCAGAGACGATGAGCTCTGGTTTTACTGTCTGGAGAAATTATTATTAAACTTTCTTATCAAACCTTTTGTTAGTAACACTTAATGACTTTTTGACTATTTTACTATGTCGTAGAAATTGTGCTTTGTCGTAGAACTGAACTAAATGATTATTTCAGATCTCTTCCGTAATAATAACTTCTGAAATTACCATAACTTTTTACACTTTGCGAATGCCCTGACTCACACCATCACACCATTCATTTATTTTCGGACAACATCACGGATGGGGTTCCTGTATCCATATAATATTGACTCATCCATGAGATATGGACGTTCTGGCTATGCTGCTTATACGTAGCAAGACAAAGTTTAAACTAAGAGTGTATAGGGTTAAGGATAAACACATTTTTCGTGTCAGAAGACAAATACTAATTTGTATTCTTATGATCTAGCAATCATGAATTCAGCCTTGGAAAAATACGTAAGCAGGTCTCATTAGTTTGTTGAAGTCAGGAACAATATCGGCATTGAGGCTAGAGTATATCCCATCACAATGATATAGATAGTTGTAAGTAAATTGAACTGAGGTATGTACCGATGCCGAGTGAACACAGCTACTATTTAACAACGTATTTTGTACATTTTATCATTATCATGAGGTAATTTCAGATAACTACAATCTTAAGAAACTAAATATGAAGATTCTCTTTTAACTTTTCCATGGTTTGTCACAAGTAAAGTGTGATTTTATGCAAAACTTACCAGGTAGGTACATAAGTAGATGCACGACGCACGCATATTTCCCTTGTGTCCTTTGTCGGTCTTCGAAACTGAAGTCCTTGACCGTTTCCTTCAAATACTATTTCGAGAATTGGAAAAACAACGTATTCAGCAACTTGAAATATTGCCGGACGTATATGCTATGCTGACTGTAGATACTGAAAGAAGGCAAGGCATGAGTTATTTCTCCGTTTCTCAAATATATAACATGCTGATTTCTGGCCTGTCCAACAACGCTGGATTGCTAAATTCTTGCGAAAATTCTTTATTTGTAGCGTGCTCATGGTTATTGTTATTGACAGCGTAGCGCCATCTACACACATTAGCTTAAACGACCTCAGGTTAGAAAATGTGCGGGAACGATTCCTCTGCTACCAGAACTCCACTTCCTGCATAATCCATAATACCCCGTCAAGCAATTCACTCTTGAATAATGCGGTATGTGGATAGATTCTTGAAAACACAACGTGAAACAACGGGAGAACCGAGCAGAGCACCCGACACCCGACCCCCCCGCCCCCGACACCCAGAAACCGGACACCACCGGGACCGTCAACTGTCAACTGTCAACTGTATTAGTTACATTGTTGATTGTGGTGATTACGAGCTGTAAATACTGAATTATTACACAATTAAGATGCCAAACCACTTAAATCGCGCTAAGGAACGGCTCTCCGGCTTTTTTTCACCACGGAAGTCTAGTTCAATGTCAAAGAAATCTAAGAAAAACCTGGATGAGAAAAAGAGCATTATTGAAGAGTCTAAATCAGAAGAACAAAGGTTAATCTAAAAATCTTATTAAAAGTTCTAAAAGTTCGGGCATTTGAGCGCGAATCAGCACGCTTTACGTTTGACCTTTCAATGATTTGTACAGCAAATGCTGGAAACTGAACACTGAATAGTAAAAGGTTAATACGAAAGCAGATTCGATTTTGTTTTTATCGCTCTAATTGTTGCTGTTGCGAATATCGAATTGTCGCAGAAGTCGCTGGAACGTCAGAAGTCAGAGTACTTATAGATAGACTTTTAATATATGTCTAAATTCTGTCTTAAGTGAATAATGAACCATGTGGACTTACAACTTAGATGACAAACTTGCGTCACTAGCAGCATGCTCTGGTTATTAGTTGGTAGTAGCTACTCTACCATCTACAGTAAGTGACTAGTCACTACTGGTTGCTGGTACGCTAGCGAATGGTGCATGGCGTATGGAGTTTTGTGATTAAATTCCATGCAAATGAGGAACAACTCGGCAACTCATGCAAAATATTTGATGGAATTTAGCTATGTTCTATTTCTGATTTGAATTGTCGAGAAAGATACAATGAATCGTATTTTTATCTTGTCTCTACTAGTCTTGTAAAAGTTTAAAGAACACTTTTTTGCCATAACTTGTTCAATCCATTTATTTACAAACATTGTTGTGCTGATATGGGTTATCACATTATGAGTAACTACCTCTGGAGTTGGAATTTGCTTGATTAGAGGTCATAATGATATTTGGCAGGGGCAGGATGCGAACGGGAGTCTGCTGACGATTAGCAGGGCTGCAGTGTGAGGGAGACTCAATGCATAACGTGAGGTGACAAGGTAGTTGACGTTGAGGCTCATCTATTCTGCTTGCTTCCTTGTATGATGTGTGTACTTTGTTTTGGTTGTACGAGACTCTTCATATCTCGTCATTATGAATGACTGAAGGAATTCACTAGTAACACTGTTGCCGTTTGCCTCCAATAATGCATGAGTCGGTGGAGGCGGGTTGACTGGCAACAACAATTTTTATAGGAAGGGCATTTGTTGCCTGAGGAAGGTAGAGGAGATTAGGATTTGGAAGAATAGACGGAACAGGTAAAAGGCAAGTTAGAAAGGTAGGCTGAGCAAATGCACAAAAAATAAATGAAAAGCTAGGAAGATATAAGGGATGTTCAGTTTCTCAGGTGGGCAATGTCTAGGAGCATACGGTCTTCGTATGATCTACCTTCACTGGTTATCAGCCCAGAGCATTAAAATGCAGTGCAGTGCAGTCTTGTAAGGACGGAACAGGACTCTCGAAAGTTGATCTTGGTCCTCGCTTGACAGTTGTACTGCGGCTTCGGCTTGAGGCTGAGCTGAATGAAACGCAGGTCTTGGCCTACACATTCCCAAATGTCCATCTTATTTATTGTTGTACAGTTACCATCATAAATACTCCTACTGCTCCTTTTCCTCTAGCAATCCGGATTTTTTAACCATTTCCAGAAAGGCAATAGTTGGAAACCAGCTCCTGAGCCTCTGTGTCAGTTGGGATTGTCAGTGCAGTGGAGATTCCACTATTTGGTCGTTAAACGTGTTGTGTTAAAAATACTCCAAGCTCAAGTGTCGATATTAGTTTCAGCAAGATTTGAAGGATCTTCATTCGAAAGGTGTCTCAATTGTTGGAATGGGCAGAGCGTCCCTAGTTTGTTAAGTGTAAGTTTACAACACTAAAAAAACAGCAAAATATAAAAGTTACGTGGACTGACTTTGTTTTCAGAAAACAGTAAAGCAATTCTGAAACCCTGCGTATAATTCGTACATGGGTAGTTCAATAGGCTGTTTCCGCTCACACTGACATGATTTTTTAATTTTTTTGATTTATATAATACAAATAACACTAATTCGGTAAATACAGCGAACTAAGCTCTAAAAGTTCGTATCTAGTGAATTCAAGGTAATCCTCTACAACAACTAAAGCAGTAGTAGTAGCATGCAAGTAGTAGTATTTTTTTCTTGAGTGAAAGCGTGACGCGTTCGCGTTGCGGAAAACTGAGACTCATCCAACCCTCATATGGCAATAATTTTGCTGGATAGAGGCGCCCTACTACTACTGAATCCGTAAAAGTGAACCAATTATTCCGAATCCTTAGGCAAATCTATACATATTGGATAAACTGTAGAATTGTGGCTTTCTATATTACTGAACCTATTTCGTTGAAATTAGAATTGACTTTGATGCACTACTAAAACATTGGTTCCAGCTCCAGCAAAAAAGTTCAAAAAATGAACCAAAGGCCTCACTCCGTTCCCTACCCTTTCATGTCTTTAGCCTTACAACAATATGCCCCACAACAATAGGCCCACACTACAATAAGCCCCACAACAATAAGCCCCACATTGACAGCGGGTGTTTCGGAGACCTAACCTAACCTAAATAGTAATACCTTACTGCCATAGGAAGTTTGCCCTCTATCACTTTGACTTTTCTTACTCTTTAACCTTCCGTAACAGTAAGATATATTTATCTTTTAATGGACTAAGGATTCGCATAACGCGGTTCTGAACGTGTAAATCAGTTATTGTTCCTAGTCTGTCCGCTGTTTGATTGTAGAATTTAATACATATACCCTTACCGTATTAAATGGCATAATGTATAGCAGAAATGTAAATTCGTGACAATAGTGGTAATGTAGATGAGTGGTAAAGTCTGAACTGCTTGGCGATAATAGCAATGACGTGATCATCAAATCAAAAGTGTCATCAGGAATTCCTTCGTTTTTATGTTATTCGACTAGTGCTTACCATAGCCAGTATTGTAGGAAACAAAGGTAAAACTTATTAACAAAATTAGTCACGTTCGTTGTTGGTGCGACTATGTAGTTCTTGCAGTTTTAACATTTTTCGTGTTGTTGGTGAATTCAACGAGCATGAGCATTGAGCATACGTACCTGCGATCAGTCCGTATCTCTAATATTTATTAGTAGGAGTCAGATGAACTATACGGTTTCCAACTGATAGTAATCTTAACTTATTACCTACCCACATTGACAGTGTCAGGCATGACTCCGAATTTGTTCATAACCGGCTTTTTCCTCTAGTGAAAAAGGTGTAAGTATTAAACTTTCCATGCTTGGGCTCATGTTCTGCAGGTCTTGCAGCTTTGTGGGTCAATTTATAAATATGGTGGTTGGTGGTACTAAAACAAGTTCATTCGGTCAAAAGTGTGCGATATGGTGTAACTTCTAAAAGCTTTTAGTTCTTTTTGATGTGTCGCATTAATCACATCACAACTCACAACTGTTGCTAATGTACTTTTCTCTGTTCTGTCTTTTTGCAGACTCTCGATTTGGAGTGTAGAAAAGTCGGGAAGTGAGAAATTAGGCTCGGGATCAAGTCCATATAGTGTCTACCAACCTGTTGTTGACGGTCCAGCTCCAACTTCTTCCTCCACTTTGCCACGCTCTTCGTCCGGAAGTCATGTCACATCAAAGACAAGTCTAAGACACAGTTTTCAGACATCTGTCCTGGACACGTCCGTTCCCAAGGAAACGGTGAATAATAGTAATCATGAACAGTACAAGTGCCTCCCGTCATTATCACCGTCGAGGTCCACTCCCAATTTACTTGACCAGCAGTCCCGTGTTAACAAGCGGTCCCTTAATAATCTTAACAAGTTATACCGCTCATATCGCGATACACAATCGGATTTGAATCGCTCAGTTCCCACTATAAATAACATTAGCCCTTATCAGAACTACGGAGCTTTGGGATTGCCCAAAACTAACCTTGCGTTAGAGAGGAAGCAGAATTCTGCGCAGGAGAGTCCTAAATCGGAGAATTCGAATGAAATCCTCTACGCCACTCCAAGTTTTCAAGGACTCCCGAAAACTCAGCACATCTTACACCAAAACTCCAAGTCCTGCAGCATGTTTACAAACAATGGAAACTGTGCAGCGTGGACTCAGAATGACTCCGAGCTCAGCAACGGGCTTCCACCTCCTTCAATGGCTCTCATGCCTCCAGAGCGTGACTCAGCGAGCCTAAAGCAAGTCAGGTACGGCCCAGGACATGAAAAGTACCCCTCTTGGCCAATTCCAGCCAACTCGGCTGCTCAAATTGACCCATCCGGTGAGATCGCCAAGGTGCTGAGTAGTGCTGGAAGTGCAAGGAGTAAATCCTTGACGGAAGAAACGGAGTATCCCAAAGAAAAAGTACCTTCGTATGCTCGACCATATACTATGAAACGGATGAATCAAGCCTACACTCAGCAACTCAAAACGGTGATGGAGAAATGTGAAAGAGGGCCATCGGATACATTTGACAAATCTTCCAGTGGATATTCACAGGCTAGTATTGTCCCTCCACCATTGGGCTACAGGGATATGAGTTACCATAACAACCGGCACGAATACCCGCAGAATGATGTATTGGGAAGTCCTTCCAGTGATAAGGAATACGGCCTCTCTTCACCCCCTGAACGAGATTTCCTGGATCAAAGTAAGTCCCTCAGCCAGGATGATCTGGAAATCTATGCCAAGAAGTACGAGGAGCGGATGAGCCAGTACGCGCATTCTGAAGGGTACCATAGTTACATTTCGAGTGAGTGTTCGTCCTACATCGGGAGCGGAACGCCCTTCCTGGACCAATTGAGACGGGAGAGTGAGTCCAATCAACCATTTTGGTCTGGAGACTCGTGTGACCCCAATGACCCCAACGACCCAAGCGGTAGAGAGAGTGTGACTACTGTTGTGACGAACAGTTCGAGCAATAGTTCAGGAACGGAAACTCTCAAATGGCATGGCTCCAGCGGAGAATTAAACTTGAATATGCCAACTGGTGGGCCTGGGCTGTCAACCAACTCTCGACTGTGGGAGCAAAGGCTTCAGCAGAGCATTGCACATTCCGCCAAAACCTCCCTGCCCCGAAGAACGAATAATCTAGACCCTCATCACTACCCGCCTTCTGCTCAGGCCAATGGAATCCGTACTATCAAAAGTAAATTGGAATCCGTCCAGTCCACTTCCTCCAAAACCCCGTCTTCTCAAGCCCATGGTGCTCCCGATACACAGAACTTGAAGAAATTTCCTGTAAGTACTTACACACGACCCTCCACGTTGTCTCTCACTGGGGAACCACAAGGTTGTCCCGATATGAGTACCGTCCGGGCCAGTTTTCGGAAGGGAACCGTAAAAACTCCCACTTCGCATCATTCTACTACGCAATCTGGCGTCGCAAGCTTCAGTAGCACACAAGTCTCTCCCATCATTGATACTAGTAAGCCGCCGTCTGTGGCAGAGAGAATTCTGGAATTGGAGCATCAGGCCCTTGGTTCTTCCTCCAACCTGGCACCCTCCTCCAACTCGGCACCGAAAGTAAGTCAAGTTGGTCAGCTTGCGACCACCGCCTGCACGCCTGGAGCCAGTCATCCCAGTTCAAGTTTCGGTGAGAAGTTTGTCAAGTCCACATCCCTTACAAACTTGAGAGAGCAGAACAAAGCTCAGCCCCAGCACCCACCCTCCACGCATCACATGGAGTCCTTAGGTGAGCCTACCAACCCAGATGAAGGCTATCAAAGCTTTTGGAATGGGTTTAGTACGAGCGGCCCAGCGGAGAGTCAAATGAACTTCAGCAATAACCACCACTCCTCATCCTCCATGTCACCAACAGGAACGAGTCCGCTGTCCTACACGTACCTGGACCCAGGCAAGAAGCACAAAGTGGCAGACATGACATTGAAGGCTATTCAGAAGAAGGCTCTGCTTGCCTACTACGAGCGGCACACGGGGAAATCGAATAGCGGTGAGACGGTGGTTCAGAGCAGCAGTGGAAGCAGCACGACCTCGTCCCTCAGTTCTCTGGAGAAGGAACTGGGCTTCTCAGCCGCGATTCTGCCACGGGAGAATCCCTGGTCCTCAGCTGACCTTCATAGTTCCAGACACCAGGCATCTAGTCAGACTACAACTGCCATGACAAGTAGTTCAACGAGCAGTAACCACTGTGCCAGCAGTTTGCCTGCAGGACCTCCGACCCTTCAAGACTCGACCTATGTAAGTACATTTTTTGTGCTTGGGGTTTCATGTAAAATTCGAATTAGCTCAGGCTCTACTGCATACATACGAGGGAAGACGGGTTTGTAACATTTACTTTCAATTTGCTTAATGCATCCTAATTCCTGATTTCCATTAAAATCGATAGGAATAGAGATTGGCTCGGTAGACAGAAGTGATTCGCCTAAAAAAAGTCAATCCTGTCCCCAACACTGGCTTGACATTTGGGTAATGGACACGAAGGGTAGGTGGGATTTTGAGAGGAGACCTGCTCTGCATTCTGATGAGACCTAAAATCTCCAGTTACATGAAACAGCGTTTAGAAACCATAATCCATTCTTTCAAGATTTCAGATTTCATTTGTAAGACTAAAGCTTGCCAGTTCCGGTTTTTGCTCTCTACGCATTCCTCCCATCGCCTAGCCTGAGAGCCTCACACATGTTTATAATTTATTCAATCGACTCCATAATATTTGGAAAAACTTTTTTTATTACCATACCGGAGGAATTTGCGTTTTAATGTAAGCCAAGGCCTGTATGCGTGGAGGGAACAAGTCCCGTTAAAGTACAAACACAAGCCTTCCTTGGAGGTAGTGGTGCTATTGTCTAATAACTCATCACGGGATGGGATAATTATTACATAATAATTACTATTACTTCTTGAGCTGATAATTAATCCCTTGGGACAGTTGGCTGAGTCGACAGGACAAAAGGCAGACGTGTCTGACTTACTTGTCTTTGTGTCTCTTCCTATGCCAGAGTAATTTATTCATATTTCCCCTTACGTGTTTTATGAGTAGCTGTTTCTCCGCTCTTGCCTCTAGTCTTCGATGAGGACCAATTTATTAAAATGGCATGGCATGTGCTAAGTGCTGCTGGTCCACAACATTCTCGCCTCTCCACAAAATAACTCAATCCTTCTACGGGCTTTTGTTCTGTCTTCCGTATTCCAAATCCAGTTAGATTTTTCAATCTCCTCGGTTCTTATCAGTTTTTCAATTTCAAGCCTATTTACCTATACTTACGCCTATTGGACACCGTACATAGCTTGTTTTTTCAACTCCCCGGAAGGTATAGGTTTCTCGTCAACCACTTATGTACTGCATCTCGGAATTTTACATCGTAAATTGCTAAAGTCCTTATGTTTGGCTTGCTTAGGTTTTTGGTACTTAGTGAATGCCTACGTCCAACTTTCCTTAAGCTTTCCTTATGAATGGGCGAGGTATTTATTCCATGACTTAAAAGTCGGAACTATTTTTTGTCCGAATTCTCCAACTTATCTTGAAGGAAGTCTTAGACATGGCATGAGGAACCGGTTGGCAAAGAAGGAATTGTGAGAAAATGGCAAAAGACTGAGATTGGAATTTGGAATGGAATTGTTGTAATGAATTTGGACATCATGGCCTAAGCTGGATATGGCTTTGTAGTGGGCCCACGAATCAGTGCCAAGCACTGATCTGTGTCGCTGAAGTGGTTACAGCGTGTGTTTGTAAATATTGAACAATAACTGAAATACGTATAAAGTTTTAAATTGATCCTGTTGCCCATAAGAGTAGAGGAAATGTGTAAGCTCTTATTTCAGTTGAAATTTTTTCCAAATTCCTATCACTTCTTTTTCCAGCTTCGCTAATTCAAATTCATCTTAACTCTTAACCAATCAGGCGAAGAAAAAAAACTTTAGCCAGATTCACGGATAGAACGGCAGAACGACGCGTACGCTACAGAATCATTAAGCTCGCTATGGGTTAAGATGGTCTCTGCTGCGATGCGGTAAAAACAACAATGTACTGAAGGAATGCGAGACTTGGACAGGCCAACTAATGTGTAGGAATTGAATTAATTGACTCTCCATCGACACTTGTCATCTGTAAGACGAATGAGTTCATGCAACTTGAGTTAAGCCTCTGTGTCTGTGCGGAGAACATTGCGTGCGAGACTCCATTAGTACGAACAAATCCTCTTGACGATCACGTCAATTCGCATCAATGTAAAACAAGTAAAACATCCGAAGTGGTTTCCAAATTCCTGAACGCAGAGTGCGTAGGTAGCATTCACGGTTTCGACTTAATATTTCTTGACGTTCCCACAAACTTTCAATGTTAATCATTTCTAAGTGTGTAAAATATTAAAGATTAGGATTGGGATTGGACATGAGAAAAATTTAGTTTTTGGGATGCCCTAGGCCGTCGTCGTGGTTTATAAATAATGGAGGATTCATATTACGATTCAGGGCGGAACTTGCCTCTTTACTGACAGTTTAATGCCTTTACGTTTTTTATCCATTTATTGAGAATAACGATCATTTTCAGTAATTCATTGAGTTAAACTAAATTGTATTCTTTGGAACCAGGAACGGCCTTGGGGCAAGGTTGTTGTACTGGAGGAGATTCCAATGCAATGTAGTCAAAGGGTGGAGAAACTGAGCACAATAGACCTTCAGAACGTCGGGTGAAGAATTATATGCAGGAACTCGAGACTATGTACAAGATCTTGTAGCAAGGATGACATTTATTGCAAAAAAGAAGACTCGAAACTGACGTTAATGCCTCGAAAGGATTTAAGATAAGAAATAAGATGTGTTCTTGTATCAGCAGAGGTAGATCAACTCGGGAAGGATAAAAGTAGGCATAAACACTGCTCCATGAAACCTTATACACTGAGGATCGGATGGTGGAGCGTGCACATGTTACAGTTTGTTTGTATTTAGTTTAAAAGGTAAACATATCACACAAATTATCATGGAAATATTTGTATTTTGTACTTTAAGCTACAAAATTCCAAAATTCCAAAATCACACTTAACTGGGAAGGTCATTTAATCCTAATTTCCAAAATGATTTCCTTGGTGTTACGTATTTATTTTTCACATGAAAGTAACCGTTTCATTTAAACGCTTATAATTGAGTTTTTATTTAATTAGTGACAGATAAAAGTTTCTTATTGTGTTGTGGTGTAAGGGAAAATGGTTGTCTCCATTGGAAAGAGCATATTTTGGCGAAGCATCAATATTAAACAATTGAGTATCATGTACTTACACGCAAAATGTAAAGCATGAACGGATGTTACGAAATACAATGTGGCAGGTATATTTGTCCTGAAAATGAAAACAGGCCTTAACGCATATATTTTATTTAATGCAACTCGTCTTCTTTATCTGTGTCTTCTTGTCCACCCTCATGCCCATCTCGACTATCTTTGACTTATAATGCAATTCTACATGGACGAAAGACACAGTTATGCATAATAATATAATAGTGCAGAGAATGGGTATGGCCAATGGCTGTCAGGATTCAGAAGAATTTTGTGGCTCTATGTATCCGCCCGTTCTTGTAGACCAACTCAACGGCATTCCAATCTAAATCCATTATCAATTGTGTCCGGATTGGGTTTCGATTTATGGTCATTTTTGAATTTCATGTCCGTTTGAGCAGAGTTCCGCTCTCGGTTCTCCAGGATTTCAGATCATGTTTCGATTACTACGGATTTCTGCTGTTCATCTTAATTCACGTTGTATTTCTGAAGTGGACGGTATTACTCTGCTGTTGAAACAATATTTCACTTTCTTACTATTCATATTTCGTAATTCCACTATAGATGTACTTAATTGATACTTGTGCTTTGTAATTTGTTTTTGAATGATTCTCAATAATTAAGGAAGGCATTACTTGAGTGGCCGTTGAAGCGTACAAGGGAATTATAAAAGAATATACAAATGCGGGGTCGCTTAATAGAATTTACTTTTCAATTGACGGAGAAGAGTACAGTTCTGGTGAGTATGTAATATTTGAATGACATTTACTGTTATCTTAAATCATGCTCGGGAAGAAAGCAGCCGAGTCGTGGGTTTAGCCATTGCCCACACTGTTAATGAGGAATGCACTTTGGGTTCTGCAATCTATTGCATAGGATTAGCATTAGCATTCTCACTTTATGATGGTTTTGATTTGGAAGTACTTTATGGGATGTGAGACAGGTGACATGGAATGGACTGAAGCTATAAATATTATTTATTACGACTTGTCCTGTCCTCTTCATACCTGGATCTTTCTTTTCATTCACATTCAATGCATGTCTCTTCATCATCATCATGACTCTGAACATTGTTAAGTTGGGAAAACTGCGTACGTACAATTAGTTATCCATTATTAGTATTTCTGAAAGCATGCTACATTATTGAATAACAGTTATGTAGTTTCAACCCTGGCTCTTGTCTCCTTTGAGATTTAAACATGAGCTCAATGGAAGTTATTTGCGGTTATTTAGCTATGCCAGCTTAGGTAAAAACATTTTGTAACTATTCCAACCAACCTTTTTATGTGCCGTATGGTTACTACAGTACTATACAGAGTCTTAAAATTTGGAATGAATTTTGTGTCTTCCTTATAACTGCCCAAGTATTTGAGTTTAACGTTTACAGACATAAGCTTAACTCCTGAGTCTACTTGGCACGGCCAAAAAGTTCCCTGCGAAAAAGTTCCATCAAAAACATTTATCCGAGAAAGTTACTTCAATAAGTTCAATTTTACCTGGTAACCTTAAACTGTAAATTTTTGTCAGATTTCAGGTTACTTTCAGTTAGGTTAGACTGGGTGAGACTTGTAATTGGATTGAATTTCTAATAGTAAAGTTGGCTTAGGTTTGCCGCAAGTAATTTCATCAGACACACCTATTCGAGGGAACTTTTTCGTAGAACCGTCCGCGTCAGTTAGCCTTTTCACAGACTTACCCAATAAGTCTAGGCAAAGTGCATTAGGCTTGATACTTTATGTTTTGTGGCGAGAATAATGATTGCACTCAACTTGCAGAATTAAATCTTGCAAAACTTCATTTTATTGTCCATTCGTACCTTAAGTCACTTGAGGTTAGAATTATGTAGCTTTTACTAAGATTGTGACAGTTTTACTGCTTCGTTTCTCAAGTTTAAAAGCCTTAACCTCGACATTATCCTCTTGAACAATCCAGGCAACACTTCTCGTTCTTACGCGAATTACATGTAAGTACTATGCATCTGCCTGAACTGAACTTTTATTGAGACCGAATACCGAGACAGTTTACGACTGAGTATTTGTATAGACGAAAAGTAGTTGTAAGGCCAAATAGTTTGTTAAAAGCAAAACTGGACTGGGAAAGTCGTTTTCATTTCGAATAACTTTTTGACGTTTTTACTACTGTTCCTCGCTGTGTCACTAAAGGTAAAAAAATTTGCATATAGTTAAAAAGCAGTAATTGTCGTCTGCCCTTTGGGGTGATTAGTCTGTCTCCGTCTGGCAGTGGGCTTTTGATGTTGGATGGTGTGCCGCTGACTGCTTTTAGGAGAGACAGGTATTGACATTTAAAGGCTTCGTTTGTCCCCACTCTCTTTGGGACGATGAGTTATGAAGAGCTCTGAGATGGAGAGAAGATGTGAGTTGACTTTGGAGGAAATAATTGATGTTTGCAGTAACTGTGGTACTGTTAAGCGGAGTCAAATGGTGTAGAACTCGTTTTTTACCCAAATATTAACTACACTACTCGACAAAGCCCACTAATGCTTATCATTTCGTAAATGGGCGGAGATTGCGGAATATAAAAGAAAATCCTATCTGCTCGTTTGTAACAGTTAACGGACGGAGGAATGAAAAAGACTCACGCAGACAATTTGTCACTATTACACTTTAGCGTTTAGAGAAAGAGAGGTGATGTATGGATGGAGGCTCAGGACACGAACTCATTGGACTCAAGACTCAACAGTGAGTGCTTACTATTATTTAATGAGTGGAAGGATTTTTTTCTGTTAAAGTTCAAGAAATTATCTGAAGTGGAGACTTATTTCTATTAGTATGGTGGCCATTGGGTCGGTAGGCCGTCCTAGTAACTTAAAATTAAGTACTTTGCTCGGTCTGGTATGTGGTTTGGAATTTCACCAAACCTTCAAGTTGGGAAGATGGATCTCTTTTTGCAATGATTTTCTAAGAATTGAAACAGCTTATGACAGGATGAAAGATCCCACTCATTTCATTGAGCGAGTTTCCATGTAAAGTGATCGGTATTAGCGTAAGCGGCAGCTGTAAGAGATTAGCCATAGTAATGGAATTCAGTGGGTATCTGAATCCGGAAAACATCAGGCGACAGGGAGAAGTGTTTGTATTTGATAAGGTCCACCGCGTAATAAGTACTTGCATATATTACACTCATCTTCTCTCAATCTTACCGGTGGTAGGTACGCAAAGACACGTCAATTGATTTTAGTTAATTTGTATACTTACGGATTTCTTTGATTTGGTTAGGTTCATGTATTACGTGGCTTTTAGAAGGATTCAGTGTTTCTTGATAAAGTTCACTGATCTTGAGCAGTATTGAGTATTGTCTTTACCGTGCACAAATTTCGTCATACTAACTAATATCAATTTATGTCAGTGACCGATGTGCTGAACACTTAACACTTATGGTGGTCCATCTTATGTCCATGTCTTACTGATAAATTTGTCTTATTCTTCAGGATTAGAAATTACGTGTCCTTGGAACTTAAACGTATAATAGTTTTACCACTTACACAAACTGTTGTTAATACGTAATACATTAATTTTACTGTTGCGGAATTTCATTTATCACCGTTGAATTAGGCCGGTTTAGTTACTCTCTTCAAAAATGCTTACGTAAGTTTACTTGTGCTTACGGGATTTCATGATTTCCATGTTAAGCCTGGGCAGAAGGCTTAAGGAAGTAGAAAATTAGTATTAGAATTTAGAATGCAGTTGTTCAAAAATTGGATGTATTTATGCTATTGGAAATCTATTGAGTTTGTTTAATTTTGATCCAAGCAGCCTAACTCCTAATAAATGACGCATAATCGTGCGCGTTCACTTATATTGGGCCGAGCAATCCAGAGTAATCACCAATTGTGTGAATGTCGAATCTCCTGTTTCAGAGAAAATTCTTTGACAGGAATAAATGCGTACGTTACATTTTAGGTTAGTCATGTACTCTCTGTGCTCCAAATATGTCAACTTTCCACTTCTTTTGTTTACTGAACACTTCACCAACACGGATCTAAGGTTATATGCTTACGCCGATTGATTATTTGATGGTGAGGGTTATCACGACAGATGTATCACGTATCGTAGCGATGTGCTTCAAGATTTATTAATATTTGCATCGTGGGACAAAGTAAATTGAAACAGAAGAGGTTCCGATTTGGGCTTAATTGAGGCGTGAACTGTTTGTTTTATATTTATAAGCAGTGTAATCTCTGTTTAGTCTAGTAGTCTGGCAGTCTGAGACTACTGCAGTGAAACAAAGATAACGATTATGCGGTCTGGGAATTCTGTTGGATCAGCATTGTGGAGCTAAGAATAATAAACCTGATGTAAGTCAGCAGAATTACAATTACACCCGGCATATCAATCATTATTTTTAAACTCAACATTGTCGAGGCAGCAGAAATTGATGGCTCCTATTTTCCTAAAATTGCACGAGTAAGCCAACGAAATTCTGCGGTGGTGCTACTCCTTTGCAAGAAGCTATTGCTATTTCTGTCCAAGAATATTTTCATATAATCATAACTTATAAGGAGGGTATAGGTTAATGTTCAACTTTTTTTGGCTATCTTGTTGTGAGTCCGATTTGGAAGTTCGGTAGAAAACCCTAAGCTTCAAGGTGAAACATATAGCGTCTGCAATAGAAACTGAAGCAGGAACGAATGTTCTTGCTTAATTTGCTAATTTAATTGCTAATTTAAACATGTTTCTCACCTACTGTATAACTGGTGTAAATTAACTGGCTCGATAGTTGTGCAATGTATATATGCAGGCATAAAATTCGGTCAGCTGACCCAAGGGCAAGGACCCCATCGAAGGTTCGGTGCTTGGCACTGATATCGTGGGTTGCTAGCACCTCTAAAATAAATTCAAGCATTGCTCGATTGTTTGTAAAGGCATGAAGAATGGACGCAATACTGCAGTAATAAATTCAATCTATGCATAAATACAATTATAATGGCATGGAACTGTTACTTCTCTTGTCCATGTCAATTCAAAATACTTGTATAGATAATAATAATAACTTTTCCAAGACGTTGGTTGAATAATAAGAACTGCTGGGATAATAAGATTGACAGTTGTTTGTTGACGATGCGAAAAAATTAGCACGCTTGTCACATCTTGCATTTTTACAAAAAAATCCCTTTGTCAGCCTAAGTCTGGGCTCATGTTGACCGAAATCTTTAGAATTGAAGGACGGAAGAGATGTGAATGAGCTTGGGACAAGGTTAATGTTAGTCGGCATTATTGTTGATTGAGTTATTAAGGAATTAAAATTGAGTGCTCACCTGAGCTTGAAGTCAGCCAAGCATTTACAAAGGACATGACATGACGACTTCATGAAATAGGCTCATCTTCAAATACGATTTTTCTGTTTTGGTTCTCGGCTCATAAATCTGAATGCTGCTGTCGACGACGGGAAGTGAATGAATCCAAATCATTTTAATTTGTTCCAGAGGAGGTTTGCTCTACTTATGACGAAAAGGAAACCGACCCATTTAGCATCACTCACGTGTTGAGTCCAATTGAT
This sequence comes from Ceratophysella sigillata, assembly GCA_034693865.1. NCBI lineage: Eukaryota > Metazoa > Arthropoda > Collembola > Poduromorpha > Hypogastruridae > Ceratophysella > Ceratophysella sigillata. The sequence continues at coordinate 57,200 of JAQFXY010000022.1, forward strand.
GACGAATGTGTATTTGGGTGAGATTAAGAGTTCGTGAGTTCATTGTTATTCTGAGTCTTGGGGATTGGGAAATTGAAACCGGCAGCTTCAACCACCTGTCTCTCTCTATTACAATCAATATTAATATCTTCTCATCTCAGGCCTGACTGGCTTGGCTCACTTGAATTACTTTAGATTTTGTGAAAGAATAGAAGAGGCCTTTATTGAGTTATAATAATAACAGAATTTGATTCAAATAATTACAATTATTCCGTAGTGTTTTACATTCTTCTGTTTAGGACGGAAATGAATTGTTCATCTTGTTCATCATCACGAAATAAGTATCTCGGGGGCAGGGCTAGAGTATTATGCGTGGACAGAGTGTCGAGAGGAGAAAGGGTTGTGGAATTTAGCACGGATTTGACCTGAACTGATTGTTCTGCCATTGATATCTTGGACTCAACTAATGTTATGCTTATTTTTTCATCATCATGAACTAGCTTATTAAATTCTTATTGGATGGGTTTAACGTTTTAAGAGCAGGATTGACATTTCATAGTTAGCGAAGCATTGGAAGTTTGAATTATGTGTCTCTCAAATGAAACCGCTTGTATGATTATAAAAGATTTGCCGGTCGTGTAGGAAGAACTGATGCTAATTGATAAGAATGAACAAAGGACGAGATTCACCGCCTACTTTGCATTTCCAGAATATGTCCCATATAGAGTTGTATATCTGGAGCAACGTTTCGTATTGAATGTATACGGTACAAATAAATCAGGCGTATGCCAGTTTGTGGAGCTCCAATTACTAGTACACTTGACCTCAAGCCCTGTTAAATATAGCAAGCTCACCTGACAGCTTGATACTGAATCGAAGTGTATTTTATATTAATTCCGGGCTTTATTTATTCCTACAGGCGGAGCAAAACGGACGCGCCTCGTTACATGAGCAAACTCCTACTTCACAATACGACGACTCAAACAGCAAGAGGTAAGAATTTGTTTGTTTCTCGAATCAACTAATCATTATAAACTATTTAGTTAACTAGATAGTTTTTGAAGAATTGGTTTAAAACTGTAAAACGGCTTTCTCATAGAATCCACAATCTTAGCTTACTAGAATTAAGGAAGTGAAAGGTATAATCTAAAATATTTGTGTTTACCGATGAAATTGAGGGTTGAGTATTTCTTATATTTACTTTATTAAAGTTCGCAAACAGGATCGTTAAGAGTAATTTGATTATTACTCTGACTATGGTCTAAACATGAAAATTGCGATGGATAGCAGAAAGTGATATGGTTTTATAGCATGACATGGAATTTACGAGGTCTAAATTACAGGCTAGATTATTATCATATTTATTAATCCATGGGTTATTATACGGTTTTGGAGTAGCAACTCTAGTTTAACGGAGGAGTCCAAGGCTTCAGTTTGATTATTCAAGAATTAAGAAGGCGTATTGAACTCAATTATCATGCAAATGTAAGCAGAAGAGGTTTCTGCAAAATAACGTTACTTGTTTGCACAAGAGTTTGCACCGGTTTGCTTAGATGGCTCAACTGGTTCCGTTGTTGGTTTATGCGAGATGCTAGTACTTGAGCTTGGGTTTATCCTTACAGCAGCATTTCCTTCGACTCGACTCACTCCTGCAATGCACTGTATGTATACTGTATCACGGAACTTGGAATTATTACATGCATCTTCAATTATTTTCACTTTTAGTACTCGTAACTTAAAATAACTTGGGAATTCCTCCAAACTACGATTATTATTAATTATTAAATACCTTATTATTTATGCCAATCTCTGAATCTAAATCTCATATCCACCCCCACATATCATGGATTTAACCATATTGTCGCGTCGATGTTAATTGTGGAATTAGTTTGCCCTATCGTATCGTACCAAATCTTATATTAGATTAATTTTAATTTGCAATTATGGAAAACTTGTATATTCTGGTTTCCTCTGAGAATTTTGACGATAAAGTGACCCGTGTGAATTCTGACCTTGCCCTTACTTTTACTTTTTAAGGAAGAATTGTTAAGTTTACTTGTTCTCGTTCAACTTCTGTTGTGAATTTTATAATAAAAGGGAGAAGCTGCTGTACAATTTACGTTTACACATTCTGTTCAGTATACCGTTATCATAACTTCTCAGTGCTTACGTTCATTTCAGGCTCATGTTTATGAGTTTTCTTGAAATCGTGCCTGGGACATCGGTATATGCCGTTAATAATATCAGTCACATTTCATACAACTTAATTTCTGCCAAATAATGTTGAATTGAATAACGAAGGTTTATTTTTTATTATTAAGTAGAAAATTCAACTGTGCTTAGAGACCAACGATACGTTTGTCTCGGTACGGCAATTAGTGTTGCTCAGTAATTCAGATTTCTTATGCGAACGCTGAAAATTGCGGATTTTTGAGGCTCTTGCGTGCCAATTTTTGCATTATATTTTATATATCATTTATTACTATACCAACGGTTGTCCTAATGGATTCCGTAACTTAAATGCATGGAAAATCAGCTATCAGTAGTGCAGAAGATGGTTTATTTTATTAGTGATTCTTGAATGTGGAAGGATGTGTTGTATTTCTGGTTCTGAGCTACAGCTTGGTTGCAGTAATTTATCGTTTTCGCCAAGCAGAGGCTTTATAACCTGAGGAGAAAGCCTTCAACGCATGATTTGCACGAGAACTAACTTGACCTCAATATCTTAATTATTAATTATTGTGATGTACGAAAATATCGCAATTTAAAGGAGGAGTAAGAAAACATAACTGCTTAATCGAGCTCCGGGTTGGAAGTCATCTAATGCCACATCATTATAAATCACAACAAATGCGTCTTCCTCCTCTAACACGTCTACCAAACCAAGCATCGTATTTACTTACACCCATAAAGTATAGCTTTTCACTTTTTTCTTTCGCATGGAATATAGGACGGAAAGGAGAGGAAGAAGATGCGTGTAGCTCTGGCATGAACTCCACGTTTCCCTGTGAATTAATCCCAAACAGAATATAAATTATATACTCGTCTGTTTCTACTAATTTCTCACTTAACGGTTTGTATTCAGAATCCAATTCTAATTTGCTTATTCGTATCAGGTGATGCTTTGCAAGTGTTTCCACTTTTACGTGAAAATGTGTTTAACAGAGCTCAACCTAGTATCTTTATGATTTCTATAATTGATTAGAGACAGCTTTCACTCAAATTAACTGGGAGAGGGAGAGCATGAAGACGGAGCAAAGTCAAGGTATTCTAATTTGAACCCCATATTAAGTACTTACTATTAATAATATTCTTGGAATCCATCCATCCAATTATACGCCTGAAACTACCACCTATAGCATTTCAAATTGGAGGAGCTGAATATGTTCTGGGTTCAAGAGTTAAGGGTTCAAATTAATCCACGTAAAACTTTCAACCCAGCTGGCTTCAAGTTTGTACGCGTTTCAAAGAAAATTCTAAAATAGTAATAATGGGATGACCGACCGGTGGTGGTGTCGAAACAAAGACCACATTACTGTCTATACGTACACTGTACAAGACTTTAAAGTTGAGCAGATGCGTTTGGACAAACTTCTTTTCCCTTGTGGCGCGTGGCAGGCATATATGGAGATAATAATTTAAAGGTACCAAAGTACCAAGGACTTTTCAATGTACTTATTTTACTGAGTAAGGAAGAGGGCCTGAATATTCACATCTGGCAGTCTTATTTCAAGGAAGAAACAAGAATCTCCCTCACATGATCCGATTCCAGAATAATGTGTTGATGATGATTGTAGTTCCCTGCACGTACATGTTTGGGTTTATTACGGAAGTACTTTTGGTTAGCAACAGGCCAAATAAGATAATACGAGCCGGGAAATAAGTGGTTTTTGTCTATATACCAGGTCTTTGCTATATTTATTTTGAACTGGATTTTCTTCGGGAGGGCTAGAATATTCCACATGTGTGTACTTTTTGTTTGTGCCTTGCCTTGGCCCGTCGCGTCGGTTTTCTTGCCTTATGTATTACATTCCATTTAGCAGCTGCTTCCTCCGAGAAGTCAAAGTTTTTTTTTATCCTGAAAGTAGAAGTGGATTAGTCTTGAGTAACCCAGGAACCTTGAAGGTATTTGCAGAGGTAAACCTTTCTTCATAAGTCGTCCCAATTATTCCGCACTTTGCGTTTACCGGAAGTGCACGGTTTGTTCGAATATTTTAATTTTGCAATTTTTTATAATAACCCGTCCCGCCCGGGTAGGTAGTACTTACTATTGTATGGATTTTTGTTTGTTTCATTTTACAAGTTATATTTGCTTACTGCTGCGGTTGCATATACAGAATTCTGTACATATTGCAAAAATACAATTAAAGGCACAAGGGATGGTCTACACTACAAGAGTTTAAATCGTAGTAATTTAAATGCCTCTCGCCACCTGGTTTTCTTGAACACGGCCTGGCACGTGAGCCAAACCATTAAGTGCCTAGGGTATCTAATCTATATCTAACTTATTAAGTACCCTTGAGTTTGAGTCGTCCGTGTAGCAATATTGTTAGGACAAGGTGGTAAGTGTGTGAGGCAGAAGGGCAGAGGCCTATTCCATGAAGCTACCAGCATTTAATTGGAGAAAATAAAAGGCTATAATATATTACAAGTGTCTTTTGATGAATTCTTCCCGACGAAGAACATCGCATGCTAGATTTTTTGACCGTAGAGATAGATGATGCGAACATTGCTTTTATTTTCAAAAGCGGCGAGACGTGTTTTGGTCAGTAGCATGTGTGAGTCGGTATGAATCCCTGCTGGCAAATAGAGTTGTATTATTCCATCGGGGTATGAACTATAGATTATAAAACAATGAGATTCCATTTTACCTGCATATATTTACGTGTGTTTCAATGAAAGAAATGTAGAATTGAAACGGAAATGTAATTTTTCTACGGTTTCTTGGCAGACGCATACTCATGGTTTAGAATAAAGTTTACGAAAAAGTGCAAACAATATACATATATATATTTTTTATAGAAAAGAAGAGAATCAGCCATAAATCATGGACAAAATACAATTTATTTGTTGAATGGGTTTCTTGATTGCATAATGGAATTCTTTTATAGTTTATTCGCTTTTAGGTGTACGAAATTGAGTTTTTTTTACCTAAAGTCCGTTGGCCTAAGATCAATTGTTTTCCTACGTTTTTATTATTTTTTACTTAGTGTCCATTTTTTTGGCTTCGTCTGTATGTAAATGAATCGAGTTGTCGGGGCGGTGGTGGGGCCGTAATGAAGGTAGTTAAAACGCTAAAGTGGCTTAGTGAAAATGTAATAATCAGGAAAGGGTGGAAATGGTGAAGTTCTCATGTGACGTTGACGTTGTTGTGCCGAAAGGGAAAGGCATTTCCACGTAATACTCATCTCACTTCCTACATTGTACTGTGTACGGAACAGATAGAACTACTGGAATCTGGAATTGCGGAAGAAGACTTACCTAAGTCAGATCCACTTTTTTAATGGCTTTATTATTTATTACAGACCATCTGATTTCATTACATGCGTTCCCCTGCACATTTATTACAATTTGGAGCTCAATTAAAGTCCATTACCACTCAAAGAGGCTGGTTAGGTTGAGTTTTGATCAAAAACTTGATTTCCACATTTCTAAGTTGTTGAAGAAGTTCAACATCTTTTTTTTATTCTTCCCTTCCTCTGATTCTCTTAATTTACTGCTTAATAGACGTGAAATGGTTGTTGGGAAGTTATAGCGCATCCTTTACCTTACTTAACCCAGGATAATCTTTTCTGAAGATCATTATGAACTGATCAGGTCGGGAGGGAGTGACGGAGGCAATTGGCCTTTTGTTCTTCCTCTCCCGGCCGTTTTCCTCTCCTTTTGTTTATTTATTTTAATTTCACTTTGATTTAGAGTTCATTTCGTATTGTGGTTCTCAATAACACATTTTTAATTGAAGGACCCCCATGTAAGATGTTTTTCAGCTGTAATGTTGAAATAATAAATCCTGGAACTCATTGGCCTAGCTGTGTGGTATGTGTGTGGCAAAAGGAAGATCCTATCAGTGACCGGGGGAGAAGGAATCATTGACTGGTTCTGGAATGTGGGAGCAGCTTATTCAAAAGGGAGAGCGAAAACGTGCCATCTTAAAAGTTTACCCGAAAAATATCCATCGAAAATTTCCCATTTTTCCCTTTGTGTGACCTCAACTTATGATATTTATCGTGATTAGGTGGCCTTCATTTAGGCATTTTGGCTAGGCTAGGTTAGATATCCTGCCATTGGGTGGAATTGCTAATAGTACAATTAGGTTGGTTCAGTCGAAAATATTTGAACTTTATAGCCGGGCAAGTTTTTCGAAGGAATTGTTTCGGATGGAACTTTTTCGTGGACATTTTTTCAAGGTAATTTTTTATTCGAATCATTGCTAGTATTATGATTTTTCCTGTTTTCACTTTTTACACTGATTTATTTGAGGCCCGATTTATTCAGTGATTTGACCGAACTTACGTATAGGTAGGTAGTTTTATTTCCATGTACAAACTGGCTAGGTACAAACTGGATCCACTAATTGTATCCTAATTCCTTCCTTATGATCGACCGTGTGCTAGACCCGTTGACCCCCTCATGTGCAGAGCCCCTTGTAGTGAAGCGTCTGGGATTCATGGTGGTACGACGCTTGACGCAGACTGCGATCTACGTTTCTCATTACGACAGTTAGTTGCTTAACGTTACTTGATAAGTTGATCCTGGTCTGGGGTGGATGGGAAGGTATGCTATGGTTGGTTTGATGTAGCCTTATTGCATTGTTGAACGAGCAAATGAAGAATATTATTATACCCTCCGTTTTCCCTCTCGACTTGTTACTGTACAGTTTACGATTTACGAAGTAGCAGCTCGTCCGGTAGGGTTTACCCTCACCAACAACTATTCAAGTCCTCAAAAGCTGTCTTGCTCGTTGCTGCCGTTTGAATTGTCAAAAACATATTTTAGTTCGTTGACGGTTTGTCGTGAGGAAACAGAATAGCTCCCCTCGTACTCCTATTCGGTTTCGCAGTAAAGCTCCGTCTCTCTACAACTAATTAGCCCAATAATATTCAATATTCGTGTGCCGCTGCAGTTGACATAACTATTTGGGTAAAGCAGATTCCAAACCAAAAGAAGAGTAGTGGTACATTATGCAGTTCTGTAATTGTAATTACACGTGAGATAAGTGTGGGGACACGGAGGTTGAAGTGACACTAGCGTGATACATTTCCGTTTCTCAAATTCCAAGTCCAAGGTTGTTCCGAAGAGCGTCACAGCCGTTGAGGACTATTTTAAGACTTTTGTGTTGAAGTTGTGCCAATCAGAATATCATTAATAGTGATGAATGACTCCGGGTAACCAAAACCCAGCCTTCCTTATCAAACGTTTCTAGCCTTTGTCTGGATTTTGAGAATGACTAATTGTGAATTACTTGGCTCCAGAGTCTCCGTTTAGAAACATCGAGTCGTGTCCTCAAGCTAGACCGTGACAGAATTGTAGTTTGTTCTTTTATTGAGCATTATTGAGTCAAGTAGTGAATTTAATGGACGTTACGGTAAAGAAGTGAGTTGACAGAAATTCAGAAGAAACACGAGTAATTGAGGAACCTGTAAAGATGTGTATTCTCTGAGAGTAATTTGATTAGACTACGATTGAAATCCTCCCAATTTAGTGAATTACAAAGACAAGAGTGGTTAGAGAGTTGCTAAAAATGATGTCATTGACGTTGTCTTCTCAATACGGTGGCACTTATCGAAGTCCCTACTTGAGGTGAGTCAATTCTAAGTCCATTTAGAATTTTTAAATGAAGTAATGAGGGATTAATTTAAATATCTCCTCATCATTGTATTGTTGTTGAAACGGTTAAGTACTTGGGTTTTTATGAAATATTTGGCAGCATGCAAAGTACAGTATTTTGTTTTGCCAAGCTTTGCACCTTTCCGATATACTTAAAATGTGAATTTTGCATGATTGATATGCAAATAATCCTCTCAAAACCAAGAGCTTACAGAACTCGCTTGTTATATTTCACTTTCAGTTGTTTTTTGTGGCGTGCATGGGCAGCCTATAATTACAATAACGGAATACTTGTCGTTCTGGGACTCGGGTGATTATTCTCCTTTCTCGTGTAGTCAACAATCTCATTAAAATTGATCACATTCACGTGCTAACATGGACATTGACATTCTCTAATGTAATCGGACTGGTCGTAACTATAATTCACGTTCAATGGCAATTGAATCGTATGGCATTTTTTGTATGATTTACATTTTATTTTGCGCAACTCTAATGTGCAATTGTTTAAAGAGCAAATTAGTGGAGAACATAATGCGTTCCATGAATACGCAATGCATAATGCATTACGTGTAAAAACTTTATTCTGTGAGCCATATAGTCATGAAGGAGCTTGAGTGAAGGTATTTCAAAATTGTTCAATGCTAATGGATATTGGTTCATTGTGGATATCTCTTAATTGTCTCTCTCTCTCTCTTCGTGTTCCTTGAGTTGGCATTCCTTAAAGTACAAAGTGTAAAGTTTTTGTTTATTCTCAACTCTTCTGCTAATCTTAAGTGAGAGATTCTCCTTTCCTTCTTTGTAACTTTTGTATAAGTATTTATGTTTATGACCGGTTGTTTATGGAAAAAAGGTAAATAAACTGTGCGTGAGAGACGACGGTGTGATGACTTGAGCAAACTGGATGCTCAGCCTCTTTCTTCTTTTCAAACGTGAGAACGCGGAACGAACTTGAAATATTTTGTTTAGTAGTAAAGTAGTAATGTGTTATGCAATTTTCTGCCTTAGACGAAGAAAAAACACACCCTTCACCCTGTGAGCAAAATTACCCGTCCTTTGACTTTAAAACTGATTTAATGGATATGGACGACTTTGGAGGAATGTAAACTACTCGTCTTCCTTTAAAAGTAAAAGAAAATACCCTCCTGTGTACCACTCTGAGCAAAATTATCCGTTCTTTGACTATGAAACTTATTTATTTAATGGATATGGACGACTTTTGTGGGAATTGAAACAACGAGTTTTATAAATGTGCCTAATTTTGTCCGCTCCCTCTAACTGCACTGCTACACTGTCGGTATTAAAATCTTGGTTGAGCTGTAGAACATTTTATTCAAAACTAGGACTGAAACGAATGTATTTATACATAAAATTACCTGCAGTGTACCTATGATATAAACTGAAACACATTTTCCCATATTCAACTTCCGGCTCAATATTTGATGCACTTACTTAAACTTGATTGCACTATAATGGTGTTTCTGGCATACGACTGGTAAATGCTTTGCATTGTTGGGATTAATATGATAAGGATTTAGGATCCCTGAAGGATGTGCGTAATTTTCTTAGAAGCTTTCATGAAACCCGGAACTGTCAATCTCTATCGTTGTAAATAAAGTTGGTTTGAGTTTGGGGTGTACGTACTGGGTATTCCTGTTCTTAATACGGCATAATATTCCTGAGACTACTGCATTCCGGGGTCGACTGTGAAACGTAATGGATGTTTAAGGATCTTTTTATTGCATTATTAAAAGCCGCGCTTGAATGGACCTGAAAGAACCGTGTTATATTTCAAAGTAAATCGGCCCATTTTTGTTGTCCCTTGATTTTATTTATTTCTGTACGGATTAAAGTATTGTTACCAAATAAATTATGCATTATCACTATAGTCTAATGAAATAAGTAAAATCCACTTTTGGTTTTTTATACGTTTCAGAAATTAGAATAATCATATTGCAATTTATGTTTTCAACCTTTATTAATATAATGTTGGCTTGGTATTAAGCGCCAAATGAAGACGTAGGTTAGGCTGAAGCATTTCGTTCAGAAAATTCTTGATTCATATTTTATTCGAAGATAACAGTAATACATTTATTATCTGATGTCAAAGAGGTATCTTCTTATAAGCGGAGCCGAGATTCCTTTGTAGAAAAAACCTATGATATGAGGATGAATGAAGCAGATCCGGGGTAGCCTTGCAGGAGTGTCCCAAGGTCGTCATCCATGTACGCATGTGGGGCTTGGGATGGATTCAGGTTCAGGCAAAGAATTAAAAAATGAAGAAAAAAACGAAGTGCCTCTATATTTCTATATTCCCAATTCCCTCGGGGCGGGAGAAGGCAGGAATTTATCGCTGCTCTTATAAGCTGTCGCTGTGTAAAAAGGGTCTGGTAGGGACCCTTCAAAAGGAAATATACTCAAAAATGAACTTGAGACCTTCCGTTCCGTTTGCTCATTTTTTAAAAAGTTTTCGGATTGGTATAGCTCTACTTTCTATTCCAACCAAAGGCTCTCTTTTGTTCCTCAAGTGAGAGAAATTCCAAAGGCCAACACGTTGGAATGCGTGCCCTTCCGTTGGCATGCCATGGCATGGGGAATATGGAGGGCTTGAGGAGCAAAGGGCCGTCACCGAATTTGGAACTCCCTCAAGGCCCTTTTATTGAACTTGAACAATTGTTCCAATAATATATTCATTCACATTATCCACTCTCTGATTCTCAGATGGAAGGGGAAAGGGATAATGGACCACATACTAGACCAATCTTCGGGCCTATTGAGCAAGTCCATTATTCCCAGTGCCTGGCTGTGTGATTCATGGATTATCGGAGGCCTTTCCTGATATGGAATCCAACTGTCTCCTTTCTATCTTCTCCACCTCATCCCTAATTCAGTTAAACATTATTGGTCTGTAATAATAAAATAGGCTCAAATATCCAAAACCAGTCACTAGGCCAGTGGAGACAGACAGCCTATCTGGAACATAGTTCTGGACCAGCTACTGTATCTCTTTTCAATACTCACAGCTGGCATTCTTGTCACTTCCACGGCTCCACATTTGGAATGTAGGGAAGACTGAAGTAGATCTTGTACAGATTTTTTGTTATGGGGATTTATATTACCAATACAATACACTTACAAAGATTGAGCTTGACATGGGCTTCTGATGTTTATGGAACGCGTTTCAGACGCTCTTGAGTAGACAGATACGGTAAAGAGTTGGAATGCTGAATGCTGATATGCCTTGTTTGAAACATACATTACACCCTATTGTGTCTCCTATGACTTAAAGATTACAGAGGAATCTTGTGTAATGCATGGCATTGATGAACTCATGCATGAAATTGAATCAAGCGGTTAGGAACATTTTCATCGTAACGGACTAATGGATGAAGTTACAATTTGACGCGTTCTTTTAGTATTTATACATACTGCTAAGCTGTAAGCTGTTTCGGTAATTATGATTGAATTTTAGTTTCCTTTAGGGCTTGCAATTGCCTTAGTGTTGTGTATTGTGTATGCGTACTTGCTTGAAATTGACAAACATGAACTCCATGTCTTTAACCCTGAATATTTACTCTTTTGTCTTTGTGTAGTCATGATTCGTTTGAAACAATGATCCTAGAAATAATTTGTACACGATTTACGAATTTATTCATCTTGTCCCTCTCCTTCATTAACGAGTAACCTTGCGTCACTTATCTTAAGGCAAGTACATTATGTGGTGTTCTGCGAATAGCAGTAGGAAGGTGGAAATATTCAAGTCAGTTGAAGTGAGTTTTGCTTTAAGTACAGTACAGTAGGTACTTTAAGGATTCATTTTTGCTTCAACTCTATCTCATTTACAGTCGTAGCTATTATAAGCCTAGAGTATAATCATTTTGATGTTCACTTTGTTTATCTATCTGTTTCTCCGTTTTTGAAGTGTGGTAAACAATCATAAGCTTCAAGGTGAAACATACTTGTGTCTGCTCATAGCAACAGAACCAGGGAAAAAGTATTGAACTTAAATACTTCCAACATATAATAAATAAAATAACGGGTTTAATAATCCTCCAATATATTCGTATGTATGCATGTATGAAATTCGGTCAACTGACGCAGAACAGGATCCTATCTTCGTAGGTTCGGTGGCACTTGCTTGCCGTGATATTTTTGTTGCTAGTGTTTTAATTTTGCAGCTGTGACTGATGAGGAATTCAGGGCGTTTGAAAAGTGATTCATGGATAGTGCTAATAATGCAAGTTTTTGTCTCTTAGAAGTCGCAGGTACATAATATTTAAGGTAGAGATTTTATTTTAGTCGTTGAATGCCTGAATATTCAGCAGTAAGTGCAATCAACCTGAGGAATGAGTCATCACTGTGGACCTAGCTTCTTAGCGATAAAGGCGCAGTCCCATTTCCAAGGGTCCCTCTTCACTATTAAGTGAGTTAATGTTAGGGCAATAAGCCTGTCATTTATTTAAGGTGAATGGTGAAAGGGAAGGGACACGTCCCTTTCTGATAACCACTACTACTGTTGTCACTTCTCTTCTATCTCCATTCACTGCCTCACATTGATAATTTGGTGTCCCCTACTGTTTTCTATATTCTTTTTTTAATGCCTGAACTGGTCAATTCTTGACAAAAATATTAGTAAATAGGTGTTTTGGACAAACGTTTCAGTTTACTTTTTCGAGTCAGGACGTTTGTGCCTCATCGCCTGCTCCCACGACCCTGGACGAAGTATATTTTGTTCTATTGTAGCTGCACCGTTATAAGCTCCAGGAGAAATTAAATAAGTCCAAGTTTTTATTTTTGAAGACCGCCGGTGCAGAACAAAAAGGGACGGGACCATTGACCATCAGATTGAGGCTTTTGTGTTTGAGAAGAGTCACCTTCCAGAAATACCTTTGCCTTATTCGAATAGAGTGAATTGACTTGGTGCGGAAAAGGTTTTAGTTAATAAAACAATAATGAAGAAGTGACAAGTGAGATTCAGTACCCAACAGATACGACCTTTCATGGTTCCTATAAGTGACCTGGGCTCAAGACACAATTGAATGGACAATTTAAAAAAAGTCTATATTAAACATTGGTTTGTAATCCTGCTGTAGCTTGTCCAAGAAGTAAATAATCACGAAGACGTTTACGACCGAGTCACTTCTCTCCTAACCTAGGGCATTCGGCAATTACGTAATCGGTAATGGAAATGTTTATTGTGCTCGTGTACTTGACTACACCCACCCATTGTCTGTTTGGACAGAGAGTAAAAAATACACCTTTGCCTTATGCCTCGGTTTAGACTATTTGCTCATTCAGGACACAGCAGATGCTGAGTCCTAGACTTAGCATTGAACTTTATAGCCCTAAGAGCATTCGTAATTGCCTGCAGGATTTTAAACGAATAAATTTCGCGTCTCGATGATCTTGAGTAGTTTGGAATTTGCTGGCCAAACACAAAGGTGGTGGGACGAAATGAGCTTATAGGTGGTTGGAGATTCGTTGCTAGTGTTTTATACAATAGTTCCATATTAAGCCGAGTTGATTACTCCGTTACAGAAAGTCTCCTCGTCTTCACAGTTTATTATGTAAGTTTCAGTATTTACTTTAGAGGCGGGTGTCTCCTTGGTCATCTGACGCGACTCGTCAATTATTTATGCAAATTTTTGGCAAGTATCAATGCTTACTTTTTATTAGCATCTGCGTATGCGAGAAAGCTAAGAGATTTACGACTCTGCATTGCAAGGACCTGACGGTGGTACCATAGCTTTTGAAATAAAAATCTCCGCGATAATTTACTGCATTTGACCACCTCTATTCAGGAGATTAGACTACTTAACGATTGCATGTACTTACTGTGCAGAGTTACCTTAGTTAACTTGATTCAGTTTAGCAATTATTGCAAAGGAGCATCACATCTGTCGTGCGTATTTCAATTTGCTCAAGATCAGTTCGTTCGTAAGGGTTAACCTGAATCTCAATTGTTGTCATACCTTTTGTGCTTAAAGAAGTAAAAGTGTAACAATTAAAATTAAGTAATATTATTTGTCAGCTAATTCAAAATCTGAGAGAGCATTCCGTGTTACACTAATGGTACTCCCGAAGACTTTGTGTGACTCATCTTGTGTTTTGTGTTGGTGCAGAAGAAGGTACAAGGATGGAGTCGGTGATACGATTCTTAATTTTTTGTTCCCTTCGCTACCTTTGGTTTGGGAAGGATAAGGGACTCGAGCTCTTTTCTTCCATCTTGCATCATTCCTATCTTCTGAATCTTTCATTAAAGGAAGGAACGATGATTTATCACACCTTTCAGGCCAGAGCAGATAAAAAAGTGAAATATTTAAGTAGTGACGACTCAAAAGAAGGAGAGTAATTGAAGTTTATTTTATTTTCTCATTCTTCTTGTATTATTATTATCCGATTTTGATGTGACTGAGTCGTAAACTCAAACTTCAAATATTGTGCTTGGAGACTGAAAGGTACTGTGAAATGATGATGGATTTGTAAGGCTTTTACTGAACCCTATTTTTTATTATTTGTCTGTGAAGGACTGACCTCTCAAAGGTACAAAAGCTCCTTTCCTTCCCTCGGAAAGGTGAGGAGCCGGGAGCCGTATATTAAACTAGTAGCCCATGAATAGGTACACTGCAAATCACTCAACCTTCTGTAATGGAATTCTGGGTCAATTAACGGAATTTCGTACTTTTTTTCATTAAATACATAAGTATGTACATACACCGGAGAAGTATTACGCGATTTAATTTGCTTTGTAGGTTAGAAACGTAATGAAATTACAGATGCTAGGTTTCAGGTCTGTTTACAAAAACGTCAAAGCCAATACATACACAGATGCACACATTTTGTTCGTTATAAACAAGTACTAAGATAGGAGTACGGTTTTTACAAAAAGTGGTTAGCGTCTTCAAGCTACAGAAATATTATTTCGTAATACTATTCAATTTTTGATCATGTCGAGAGACTCCTTGACATTTTAAATATATCTGGGATGTGAAATGCCTGACACGTGAAGTGACCTCTTTTTGTTGTCTGACCTTGCCCGAATCCTTTCAAACTCGACGTAATTCACAATGGACTATATATAGCCTAGCTCCTACATAGCTTGAGCTTGTTCTAGTTGATCGTTTCTCTTTATTATAATGTTAATCAGTCTCATGTCGTGTGATATTGGAATTAGAGAGAGATTAAAAACTAAATTACAGAACTGATGCTGAGCATTGATAATAAATGAAGTGATCAGTCAGCATGTCCATTTATTGCACAATTGACCTTAGCTCCTGCTCCTGCTCCAACTCAGAATAATGGGTTTCCCGTATAAAATATGTCTTATTGCACAGGAATACCTGTCATACGGAACACATTCATGCGTCAAATCAATTAATTTCACTAAGGTGCGTACACCTTTCATCGGGCTTAACCCTATTGACCACTCAGTACAGAAGTGAAGACTTGAAGTTTAATTTATTGACATTTGTTATTTATGAGTTGTAATAAATTACAGGTCGTAGTGAGGCATTATAATTGAGACACAGGGGCAGCATTAGGATTGACTTAATTGACATGTTTGATTTGATGCCCTTTTCTGTCAACACATTTGTATGAACAGTAGTACTTAGTGATATTTGTTTGATACGCCCTTATTATTGCAGTGGAGTAGAGAAGGCCATATGGAAAAATTGATTAATTTTGTTTCCATTTTCTGTTCTCTAATTTTACACTAAGGTTGTAAGTGCCAGGCTTCAAGTCCGTCGATTCTGGCGTCTATGCACTTGTTTTTTTTATAAAAATAAGAGATGTGTTTTACGCAGCTAGCTCTAATCTTCACTAACCCAGTCTCCATTTCTTATTCTGGAAAATATCCAACTTGGAATCGTGAGTCTACTTGTATTTTGAAGTTCCTGACAGATGAGCATTTTTCACTCGCTTGTTATTTTAATTTGTTGAAAAATTGCATTCATGTGACGACCTTCGAATCTTTGTCTTAAGCAGCAGTGAGCAAACTTCGACATGTGTAGCGCAACGCGTGTGTCATACCAGCATTTGTAATTGTTTATCCGTCGTAATGCAATAAAGAAAGGAGTTTAACTGCGTTGGACTATGACAGCCTGTGTGTGATCCTGCATACTAGATTAGATAACGTCATTAAATCATTTGTGGTACTTACAACGGAAAGATCTCTCAAAAGGACCTTGCTCAATTGAAATGCATTACTTTAATCTCTGCTGAGTAGTCTGGGGTTAAAGGCTAGAATTGGAATTTCTGAGGTAGTTGTTAAAACACTTTGCCTGGCTTTGAATAATACGCTCATTCCGAGTTATCAGTTATCAGCAGATACAGTTAGGTTTTTTTACTTAGGACATTCATCTTGACTTGAGTAAGCAGGATTTAAAGTTCCCCTTCCACATACTTAGTCTAGCTAGTATTCCGTTTGAGTCAACATAGGAAGTCGGAGGTCGAAGTGTCATCCATATTATTTACATACGTCAAAGTGATTGCCGAGTTTCCATCTGTGCGAGTTTATAGCAGAGGCGTAAATTAAGATTAACATTTGGTCCAAGGTAATATTTTTCCATCGCACAAAATACAACATAAACAATGCATAAATTACGCGTTCTTTCGAAGTTCTATACTTTTTACTTCGTCTCATTTAAATGGTTCGGAATAAATATAAGGTGTATTCAAGTCATGTTTTGTTTACATTTCCGACAGTGGCAGCAGCGGTGCCAGCATTAGGCGTTTGCCTATGTCACAATTGTCATGTTTACAATAATTTTGAGTTCAGTACTAAAATCCTAAAAGCAAGTATTTCGATGACATATTTATTACGCGTTCAAGATTTTCCATTTTTATAATTTCGAAGACAGGAGCCGCCGCTGATGTTTGACTTTTAGCACTGAAAGTACATCCTAATTCTATTGATGATTGATTATTTGGATACATTTTAATTGTTAATAATTTTACTATTTTTGCAGTGCTCGTATGGCCTACATGTCCAAGTACCTGCCTCATCTTGCCACTCGTGAAACGAGCACCAGTGCTACAACAATGCCCACATGGAGCGGAGTCACTCTCAAGTCATCCACGGGAATCTCAGCGACCTCTCTGCCTTCGTACACGGACTCAGCCCCAATAATGCCTCCTGAACGGCCGCCAAAGAAACCACATCTGAGAAACCTCGCACAGCAGGTACGACGTGGCGCTGCTTGTTCTTCTATTTCAATCCACACTACGCTGCTCCTATTCCTATGTACAGTTCAAGAAACCTCAACACTTTGAGCATCACGATTTCTTGATGTGTCTCTGCTCAACCCTTTCTTCATGATTAACGTTTGCTTTAGCTCGGCTTTGTCCAAAAGGCCTTCAATTTAATAATGTTTAATTATTTCCCAACATTAAAAATTCTGATCTAACCCGAATTAACAATCGATATTAATATAATAATGTAAAATTATATGTCCTGAGTCCTGACTGACCCTCAGCCCCCTGACTCGAAATATTCCAGAAACCGGTGGCCTCATGCATACTCACTCGATTAATATTGTGAACTTTCGACCTTTCCGTGTCGATATAAAATTAGGTATTCCTTTCGCTGCTTGGAAAACCTAGAGCCTTGGAATCCCGAGTTTTAAGTCCGAGGCCTAAAGATTCATTACTTGCATTACGTGTAGTGTAAGTAACTTGGGTTTCGAAGGCTCAGCTCGACTTTCCGACAAGGCGCGAATAGTTAGCACTTAGCAGTTTGACCTTTTTGATTATTATTAATACGGTATTCATTCAGTTGATGAATTTTGTAATGGCTATAATGATTGAGTTTATTGCTCTGTAAATTAATATACATTTGATAATTTGATTGCTGAATCTTGACTGGGACTGGGACTACATTAATGGAATTTGACAATTAAGTGGAATTTAAATTGAACTACTGCTGAAATTCAGTTGTCAACACAATTTAATTATTAAATTCTTTATCGTATTGATCTTGGTGAAAAGTTATTACCTAGTTTGACATTTAATTGTCAAGAAGCTCGTTGTGACTTGTGAGTCCGTCCGTGATGGATATCCTTGCTATGATTTTGATTCCTGTTTTTTCCTTACTCTAACAACCATAAGACCATATCCAGTTTCAAGTGACATGATGAGATTGAGTGACAAGAGACAAGTAGTATTAATGTTGGGCTTAGAACTCATCTACTTAATTGAAGATGTGATGCCAACAAGGAAATCAGAATGAAGATGAAATGTAGAGCTCTGTTCAATCAAGCTCCTGGTCTTCTTTATGGCTCATTCTCCAAGACACACCTGATTGATCAATTTAATTGTTTTATAACGTTTGATTCAGTCCAATAGTTCCTTGCTTCCTTATTTTGATAATTCAGAAATGTTGACATGAAACATGTCAGCAGCAAATAAGGTGTGTGTGTTCCCAATATGCGTAGCGTTAACTCTTGTAAGTCAGGTTTTAACGTTGTAAGGATGGTGCGAATTTAAAGGAATTTGGATAATGGAACAGTAACAGTAAATAATAATTGTTTTATCTTATATTTCCAGAATACGGACGATGGTAGCGAATCAAATCCACCACTCCCTCTGCCCCGTGCTCCCATTCGGCCGCCTCCGAGTCAACAAAATGGAGGTCCAGCCCCACCACTGCCCAGCAAACCAGGAAGCGGTTCAGTTCAAAGATGTCAGTCACCCGAGCTCCCGCCTCCGCCTCCACCACCGCCATTGGCTGAAGAGGAAGTGGACGTTCTAAATGATGACCCTCTTCCACCACCGCCTAGTATTACTGAAGTCGACCATCTCATGACTTCTCGTTCTCGTTCCGTGTCTGGATTGTAAGTCTATACACACTTATTGCTTAATATTGTCGTATTCGCTCTGGATTAAGATTTGTAGATGTACCTTGTGTCGTATTACTTCATTTCTGCTTCTGCGAATATTTTAAAGTGAATTTTATACTGTATCATCTGTCACAACCCACAAGCCGTGAAGCGTCGTCGGCATTCGTAGAAGTAGATAGCGGATGCAAATACTATGTAATGCATATCACTCTGGATATCAAAAACTTGAATTGAGGCGAGAGGCGTAGTGCTGGGAATGTTGCTTTGGTTGACTGATGGGTCAATGACGATACCCTTCATTGATTCCAAGAGGCATAAGGTTACAGTATCCCCATTTTTCTGTTTCACTTAAGAGGATATAAAACTGAAGCTTCTTTACTGTACTTCGGATGATATTGCAGTTTCGTTGAGTTACGTTCATAGGTTTGAATTCGGATTTTCATGGATGATAGGCAACGTGTGCGTATTATTTTTCTCTGCTCGTAAACCCTGTCAGCCTGTTAGGATTTACGACCTATTGATTTGGCCTCTATATTGTTATTACGGATTCAGTTATGTATGATTTCATCTGAGGGTCGTTAAGCGCATAATTCCCCCGCACAAATTCTCAATTTCTATCATCATTCCCTCCATTATGAGATAATTCATTTCGCATTGGCCCTCGGTGAATATAGTAGTTGGTGGTTCTTCCCTATTTTTATTTTCTGTAGTCATGACTGAGTCTTACATTTTTTGGTATATTCTTGCCTCAATTGCAAGTTTACAGGTTTTTCGACTCTTGGTTTTGGGGTCGTTAAATAGAGTTCAGCCTAGAAGGAAATGAATGTTCAATTCCCGTAATGTCCATTCCTCTCATCTACATTATCTTCTTGGTTTGAGCAGAGTCTCTCAATCTGTTTTAAATGCGTTGTTGATGTTCGTACGATCAGCTCAAATCAACCATATTTATCCATCTCAGCTCAGAAGGAATTTGTTTATTTCCTGGTTTGGAGTTTTGGATCAGCATGATTGGTGGCATTGGCAGGGCTGATGGCTGATTCAATGTGGAGATAATAAATCGGGTTAGGCATGCCAAGCCAACGTGTTCTTCAGCTCCTCATGAAATATCGTTCTTCTTCTTCTAAGGGTTGACACTTGCTTGTCTCGGACCAAGAATCATTATTCTTGTACATGTAGGTTTGTAAGCTGAATCCGGTGCTGTCAAGCTATTAGAGATCTTTAAAAGGATACTCAGCAGGAAAATTTAACCTTTTTTCTTACCCTACGCCTCACATCTCGCCTACCATTTGACCCTGTCAAAAAGCTCCATTTGAACCCCCGAAAAACTGTCTTTTTACCCTTTGACCTCAAACTCTTAATACTAGTCAGGTTAGGTTCAGTTAGGTTGAATTAGGTGAGATATTATTGGATGGAATTTCTAATAGTAAAGTTAAATCTGTCGAAAATATTTTAATCAGACTAGCTTATTTAAGGGAATTTTTGCGAGGAAATGTTTTCGCAGGACACTTTTTTGGAGGGAACAATTTCGTAGAACCCCTCTGATGTCTGACATCGTCGGGTATTTTCTAGCATTTATTTCGATAAACCGAAGAATATACCCTGTGATGTTTTTAAGATTTCACAAGAGATTCCGGCGAAAGCAGCGGCAGTACCCTTTGCTTTGCTGAGATGTGGAAATCAGATTCTGTTTTATTCTTACAGTTAACGGCCTCACAATCTAATTTCAAAACTCATACTTCTACTTTTAATAGATGCTTATTGAAATTACTACCTGGTCTGGGAACTGTTTAGTCGGAATGAAGCTTGAAATATTCTATTTTATTTACAACTCGCTACTAAAGATATGCATCTTTGCGGTTAGTTATGCTTTTGCGTTTAATTTTACCTTCGGAACAGATTAAGCAGGATTCTTGAGGTACACGAACTTGTGGCATCGTGATTTTATTTATTGCGGGGCTGTATCAACCGTAGTAGATTCCAAATTGAGGAATATTTAAAACTGCAGTAGGTACTGGCAGAGGATTACATAATATCAGGATGTGAAGTAAACTCTAGGCTTTCTTGTAGTTCTTATAATTTCTTGATTGATTTTTTTTATTGCAATTTGTAAACCTGAGTAATTCATTCACCTCCTTCGTAGCCTTTGTTTCTCCTTATCAAAGGAATAAACAGACATCTGAATGGGCTTCTCTCACGCCAAAATTCTTCCTTTCCGATTAATTTTCTGGGTTTTGTTTTAGATTGCTTTATCACCTCTTCTTTCAATTTGTCTTAAAGTGCAAAAAGTGCTGTAGGGTTAACTTGGTTGACTTTGTAAGAGCTTTGGCTTGATTTAATTTCCAAACTGCTCGTATCTGTAAGACCGTTCCGGTTTGACTATCAAGTTAAGCCTTAGCATTCTTCCACACTACTATGTATAAAGGAAAATGGATAAACCTTTTATTTTGAAATTACTGAAGGTGGTATTGAGCACGATTTAAATAGAAAATCGCCTCATCATCCGTGAAATAATACATTATGGGGTAAACTTAAGTCTTACTTGCCGTAGTAACTACGACCTGCGTTATTCCTTTGTAACGTTACGTATCAGATTATTTTAGCCTAACCCAAGAAATCATCATAGGTTTTAGCATGTCTTAATTACTACGCAGGCGATAATAATGGGAATAAGGAATAATTTAAGCTAAATATTGCTATAAAGCCAGAGGCCAGCTGTGACCATGTACTTGTCGTCTAGCCACCTGTATTATGCAGTTGTATGGCAATATCCGTTGGAACTTAGGATTTTATTTCACTAATAATCGTTTGGTCCTCTTCGCACAATTGCCTTGTGTTTCTTTGGAAAAAAGGTTCCTGACAACTGAGAAAAGGCTCCTGGTTTGCATAAGTACGAAAATTGACGATAATATGAAATGGATGAGGAAGGTACAGTTATTCAGTGGGTTTATATTTAATCACAGTGTACTCTCATCCGTATGCAAGCTGTTATAATAATATTCTAGCTCATGAAGCTGGTTTTATTTTTACAACCTTGTTAAATGCAACATCTGGACCTCTGTTTTTTTTTTGACGGAAGTACAAGCTATGGGAGAAATTATGTCATAATCTAATGCGGCCAACAAAGGCACAACTTGGTCGAAAACATGACTTGAGGATTATGCGAAAAACGTATAGAGCTGATTCTGTTTGTGCACTTTGCATTGTAGTTCTCAGCCAATCTTAGGACTCGAGACTTACTACATGGAACGTTAAAAGTGAACAATGCTTTTTCAAAGGTGGTAGCTTTTTAGACAAACAGTTTCTCCATCAACTTCACAACAACCGATTACTAGAAGTTCATTGCATCGCAGGCCGTATAATAATATGCTCATTACAATATACTTTTTTGGAAGAAGTCCACCTGTCTTCCTTCTGATGCCCCTTTATAAAAATACTGTCTGCTGAAACTAAGCTGAGAATTGCTACAATAACAACCGGATTTTTACAAGCATATGTCTACTTAAGGCTCCTTGGGAGAGTGTAGTTGAAGATAAGCATTTTTGGTAATCCCGTTACGTATTGCTCTCGACGGAAATGATTGCCAAGTAATA
This sequence comes from Ceratophysella sigillata, assembly GCA_034693865.1. Lineage (NCBI taxonomy): Eukaryota > Metazoa > Arthropoda > Collembola > Poduromorpha > Hypogastruridae > Ceratophysella > Ceratophysella sigillata. Next base: position 79,431 of record JAQFXY010000022.1, read on the forward strand.
ATGTGTTATGTGTTTGCATGTCAGCCCCATATTTATTGTATAGTAGGTGGATGAAATAGGAAGATAAAGATGTAAAATATGGAAGGCTCTCTCACCTGCTCAATAGTAGTCAGGATTTTGCATATTTCTCAGATTAACAAAACCAAACATAGTGGTAAGTTGTAATAATTCCCTCCAACTATCAATTGATAAGGCTTAGGTTGGTCTCAAATGATTACCTTGTAAAATAGCAGTAATTACTTCACGCTGGAGACACGACTCTTCTTCGTACCAGCGCCAAAGTAGGTAACCTGTTGCTGTAAAATGACCCTTGTTTTCGTCTCCAATTGTTGCTTTCATTACAAGCCCAAGGTTATTTGAATTGTATTCTCGTTTTTTTTTGCTCCCTGGTGAGAAAGCGAACTGACAGGACGGGCTCAGACAGACGTGGACGCACGAGTTGAGAGGTCATTTTTTTGTCGTCAGGGTATTCAAAATGAATGTGTAATTGTTAAGAGGAAAATACAATAAACTGTAGTTTCCGCTATTCCAAACGGCTGCGGACAGAGAAATACAGTCAGAAGTAAGCATTGAGTCATGATCTTCGTATAAAAAAGGTCAAGGGATGGCCAATATGGTAGAACCATATTATTTCCAGTTAGATCTCTCACCGCATACCTTGACCCTTCTGCACTGTGAGTGAGCAGGAAGATTTGCAAGAGTCCTATGGTGTAATAGTAATTAGCTCATTTGTCATTCCGCTGAATTTTCTTGGAGAATATGGCTTGATGTAAGACAGACTTTCCTTTCTAATGATCCCGTGATATCGTAAATTATACCATCTTCAGAGTAATGCGAATTGCAGTGGTAATGAATCTTTTCCCGAGTTCCAAGAAACGACTCGAGTATTTAGAGTTGCGAGTTAACATTAAACATTCAACTACCGACGACGGTCTGGCTTGTGTCTCTCATTAGTATTTTTATGAACAGGTTATAAAGTGAGTAACTTCTTTTCTGTTGAACGGTTGTCAGATGAAAAAAATATTTGTTTAGAAGGTGTGTATAGCGGAAAATGGTTTGAGTGGTTTGAGAATATGACAGCTCAGGTTTTGGATTTCTGATTTTTACTTGTTATGCAAATGTAGCGAGAGTGGAATTGATAAGCCGGAAATAGATTAAAACCGTTCTTTTTTCTAGGGAAAGGTCATTTATTCATCCAATAATGTATTCCTGCTAATTATTTTTGACTTGAATGTCCCCAAGAAGGAGTTATGGGGCGGTAGGCTGGAACTGTGAAAATATTGAAGCTTTTGAATGAATGTGAAGGTACGTACTGATAAAGCTCTTTCGATTTCATCCGAAGCCATGTAGGGCACACGACTTCGAACATAGTCGATTCCAACTTCCTCAAACAAATTGGAACACATTACCTACAGGACTCCTGATTATCCATGAACTAATTCATCCCTTTTCCAAATTTAGTCCAACCAATTAGTGTAACCTTATTTTTGGAAGTAGCCTAATTAAGATTTGAGAGCTATTTTGGTTCCAAGTCGTTTTCACCTTCTTCCCATTCCCAGGCACAGAGCGACAATTGGAGCAGGTGTGTTTATGTTACAGCTTATTCATGTATCTCTAATTCTACGTCTGTTTATGCACCAAACTTCGGAAATCATTAGATAATGCAAATTCGAAGTCATTGATTTTAATGGTGTCTTTGATTTCCAAGTACAATATTGGTACAATGGTCTATGGATATAAAACTTGGGGATCGAAACGAGTCTTATATGTTTGTTTTTCAAGTATTCAACTGATGCGCGTGATTTCTGCTAGAATAAACAACCATAATGAGGAAACTCGTGGAATAGGCAATTAAATAATTGCATATTCTAATAGATTCGTTTTGCGTAAGCAGATGTTGACAGTATATCTGAACTAATATGTTTGAACAAACGGTGACATATCTGAACAACAATGTGCTGAGAATGGGTGGGGGTAGGCTTCGGGGAAGGCAGGGGGAAATTCCCACGAGTGGCAGTCGATTAAGGGCCTAAATAATGAGCCTAATAATGGAAAGAGAGGAAAGTGAAGGTGGGCATTGGAAGGCATGAAGACAGGATAGATGCTCGATTGCTTGAGTAGAAGAATAGAAAATGTCAGAAAATACTCGTATCATTTGTTTGAAAAACTCGAGTTTTGTTCAGGTAATTTAGCCCATTTGAACACTCGGCATGACGTTTAGTTTCAACTTGGATTAGACAATCAAACCCAGAGCTCTGTTTTATTCTTCCGTTTCGAAAGAAAAAGTAGATTCTGAAACTCAGCCTATTTTCTTCCACTCATCTTCATCATCATCACTTGCCGTGATGCAGAACGGAATCAAGTTTATCTATCCCTTTGTCGTCCAATTAACTACATTACGCTCTGCCTCAAAATCCAACCCTTTCTTTTTACACAGACGATGTGGCTTCCTTTCAAACTCCATCCTCCAGTATATTGCACTTAGAATTCAAAGTACAGAGCTACTCAGAGAGCCTTAGTCCGCCGAAGACAATGAATGCCAAACTACTTTTGTAATGTTTACCGAGAGAAATTTGACAAGTTTGGTTCAGAGTTTTCTTCCTAACGCAAAAGTCTGACCAAATCGATGAGGCTAGAATTGCCATACGATTTACGATCATTTATTTCTACCTACTTTTGATATCAGACAAAAATCTCAAAATTGGGTAAAGCATTAGCATGATGTAACAAAAGCTGAATTTCCCAATATGTGAGATAAACTCATGGGACACCTTTATTTTGCATTGGATTTGAGTATCAGCAATCTTGTTTGAGTAATGTTTACAAGAAACTGGATCAGATTTGAGTCGATTTATTATGTTTGTCGTGATGGAGATTGGGCGAAATTGGAGTAATACTTAGACCGTTGTTCTCTAGTCCAACTTGGACCTATGATGTGACAAGGATGGCATTTTCCTTTTATTGGCAAGACAAGGGTTGGTGGACGTCGGAGTATTTGAGCTGTGTATGTAATTGTTGGTGGAGCTGAGGCTGAAGGAATTGGCTGAAGCCGAGCTCCCCAAATTCTGTCCATGTCATTTAGTTGGTTTTCTGTGCAGACAACTGATTCACTCCAACGCTGCTCTACCCCCAAGTACTACTGTTAGCTTGAGGGCAGGCAGGATGTTCGTCAGTTGTTTCTTTTTTACCTTTTACCTGGGCTGCTCACTCGTCCTCATCCATCCTCATTGTTCAGTTTCCCTGCATCAGAGTTGGAAACTAGTAGATCTGAGCAGAGGCTCCCTTTGCCCAAACATCAAATTCCCAATTCTGAGCTATTGTACGCACCACCATTTACTCTTTGTTGTCCGTCCAAACAATTTACCTCAGCGAGCTGCTCGTCTCTAGTGTCACTAGGCTGAGAAACATTGAGATAAGACGAGGATCTGTGCTTCGGAATTTGCAACAAGCTCAGGTTTTAGTGCAAAATCTGGGATAATCTCGTGCATTGGACTCTCTTCTTATCTCTGGAACGTTGGATCTCCTCTGCGTGGAATTAATGAGGAGATTATGATTATGAGGAAGACAGGCGTCGCTGGGTCGAGCTGACATGAGACTCGTAATTAGGCTTACCCGCAGGAGTGCATGGATGCTCCTTGACGGAAAGGCTCTTCCTTCTTCATGTACTGTTAGCTTGGCTCATCTGGAGGACCCACAAGACCCGTTCCTCAACTGCCTCTCGCTGAACACGGACACGGGCTAAGGAACCAAAACAGGATTAATAGACACTTTTTGTAGGCTGACCCACCGCGGTGGAGTTGACACTCCAAACCTCCACATCGGCCTCCCAGATGAGCTCCGCTTCCTAAGTCGACGTGTGCTTCGTCTCTCATCTCCACTAACTCTTGGACGTTCCATGTACGAACGACATTGAGAGGACATTGGAAGTCGTGTATGCAAAAGTGCATACGCTTAGTGATTATTTAGATGAGCTCATCTGTATTTTGAGTGGATCTTGAAAGTGTTTTGAGTTTATTTCCTTTGAGAACTACAGGCAGACTCCCTTATTAGTATAATAGCATAGTAGGGAGCTCTGTGGCAGACCGAGTGGACGTCAAAGAGGCGTTGGTAGTGCTCAGAGGGAAGTTGACGTTGTTGGCGTTGAAGAAATCTGAACTTAGAAAATCATTGTTTTTTCCTGATTTCGTCGTCTCCGCGTCCAAGATGGTTTTGGGAATAGGCTACGGCTATACTCTTCGCATTCGTAAAAGGTAAGGGTGTGGAGTGTCCAAAAGTGCATCTTCATTATTCACAACCTATCTCACTTACGACTAAATAACAACAAATTATGCAAAGGAGGGGAGATGAGGAAAAAGTCAAGTTGTATTACTAGAAATTAGGATTGGATATTTACTGACCTGTCTTCTTCTCACTCCTCGGAAACGCTGTGAGCCCTCCCTCAAAAGTTTCTTTTATGGCTTTTCTGCCTTTCCAAAGGTATAATTTTGGGATCTTTCTTGGTCAATGCTCACTTGACTTTAATGTCATTTTCGTGTGTGAAACATCCGACCTGTACTTTTTTTGAGCAAGAATTTAGGGAATTACGTTATATTATTGGTTGGTGCAGAAGAAACTTTTTCCCTTTTGGCAGCTGTAATCAAAACTTTACATTATCGTCTGCATTGCATTACAATTTGTGATTTGGTGCGTAAGAATGGTTTCCTTTGATGTGGCTTTCCCTGTCATTCGTCGTCTTGATTGAAGACCCTAAAAATAACTAAGTATACTTAGTTTAGACAAACCAAAGCAGTACAATTGGGAAGGCTTGGATTTATTACATTTTGGGGAAATCTGCTGCGCATTATTTTATTATAAGATGGAATTTCTTGTCGGCTCAGTGCTCATAAATGCAGTTTTGTAGTCTCTGCTCTTTCCTTTATTTTGACATGACGTTTGACATGAGAAGAAGACTATGCAGATTTTTTCTCTTTATTATTCTGAATGGGATGATGTGAATAAAAGGTATAGCCGGGTGTATGATTTTCCCCTACTTGTTCATGGTTATAAGTTTAACTGTTCGTAATTTACAAGATTTTCATAAAACGATTGACTGGTGCTTCTCACTTCTTATGGTTTCATTTTGCTGTTGGATAGCAATTTTTATACGGTAATCGATTGATATCTGTCTAGTCAATTACTGAGTTTCAGGTTTGACATTGCACTGGGGAATTTGGGAATTTGATACGCCTTGCGGCGGCCTTACGCTCCTATCTACTGCATACTACACATAAGTGTACAGTTTCACTACATACACAGTAGGTACAAACATATTTTCCACCTGGTGTGGTTATGCTTTATAACTTGTACTTTTTCTGAATCGAAAGTATGCGATGCTCCAAGACAAGCGTTGGAATATTTTTCAATGACTTTGAGGTGTTAGTTGAGACTTTGAGACGCATCTATGCATCCATTAAAAGTAAATTAAGATTCCTCCACACAGCTCGCCCCACGTCCTTCCTTCATGTATACGTTGTACGTGGAGCTACAGTATTGACTAGAACTAGTTGTTTTTATTATTCTGAATAACTTAGGCCTGATTTAATGTATCATGTGGTGCGTGGAAGGAGTCTACGCATCGGAATACATTTAAAAATCCTAAATCTGCACAGGGACTTCTTTATTTGGTCAAGCGGAGTCAAGAGAGAAGAATCGAGTGATAATCGAGTGTGGTATCTCTGGGCCGAATTCTATTTCATCACATCAAGAGTAATTAGAGTGTATTTCAGTTTTGAAACTTGTACTTACATATAGCTTTTCCCATTTGTTACTAATAAGACTTGAGAGAGTTCTTATTTCTGCCTCGGCTCAATGGTTCATACTATTGCTAACAATGGGAGGGATTTTTTTTTACAAATTCATTCTTGAAAATATCTTATTCTACATTGAGATACATTTATGTATAATATGAATTACGACGTGGATTCGATTCAGAGTGGCATTTATTCTATCAGTACTTGTTCCTTATAAAGTCTGCAAGTACATTTGCTACAAAAGAGCCCATTTGATGTGCATTGTGGAGTTTATGAGGGAGATTTGGAGTGATATTTTAATTTTTTGCGAGTTATGAAAGGGTTATGTTGTGTTGTGTTATGTCAGGGTGTAGGGATAGGAGCAGGGGCCTAAGAAAAGTTCTGTGCTATTGTTTGGTTTTTTTGAGGGCGTTGTTGTTGGCTCGTTGCTTGTACCGTACACGTATTGTTGAATTCGTGAGTAATTCCCCTCCACCCAGCAGATACACCAACCGTGGACTTACACCGTTCAGAACCGAGCTTCTGAGCCGGAAGAACCTAATGGGTCGTTGGAAATTGGACTCTGTCATTTTTATTATTTATCGTGATCCTTTGGTTTGTCTTACAATCACATAAACTCAATCATAACCAGCTCACTTTAGGCTCTTAAAAATGAGGTTCATTTCTCAAGAAAAAAAAGGTGTAGGGGTTGAGCATTTTAGGGCAAAGAAGGATTTAAAGAGTTTTAAATCTAGTCGAACCGTGGAAAATATAAGGTATATTTCCATTTTAGTGAACTTTACGAAATCTAGCTGATAAATTCGTGTTCTCATACACGGTGTATGTATATATGTACATATCACATGCGAGTTGAGTGTGATAATTCCCATGTCCCTCAAATAGGCTGGATTGCATTTAAAGTTTTTGACATTTTAAAGTTGTAAGGGTTATGGTCTGAGCTCGCAATTTACCGTCTTATGTCCCCACACCCTATTTTCATTCAAGTCCTTAGTCACTATAACAGTATTAGCGCTGAAACATGAGTTATTATGAATGCATGTGAAACTTGTCATTTTGTTCGTACTGACTTGAGACATTCTGAATTCTGAATGCCTCTATTATGCTGGGAGAACGTCTCCACGCGCACCGCTCTGTCTTCCACATTTCAACACTGTCACTCGATTTCGTCATTCTCTAAAGCTGGTGACAGTAAAAAGTGGTAATAATGTTACGCATCGCCGTTGTCACTTTACAGTAACATTTCGGATATGGTAATTAAAGTGGGAGAATTCCCAATCCGGAACCAATAAGAGCATGCAAGCATAATTCAATTTAAATTATTCCCATGTAGTAGTATTACTAAACTCGGCCTGTTTTGTAATTTCAGAAGCAGCTATCTCCACAAGGACTCGTATATGGCCCAAAGACGGGAGAGGACGTTGGGCTATGAAGGGCGTTACCGCAGAACCCTGTCACCTTCGGGAATGGGTTCAAAGCCGGGTGGCGAGGCTCTCAGCTCACCTCCACAGCAAATGACCAATAGTACGAGCTCTTCTGGGAAATTAGACTCAACTCTGTCACCATCAGGTAATTGGAGAAATTCAATCATAATTCAAATGTATTCTACCGTTCTGCAGCTCGTCAGACCTCCATCCCATTATTTATCTGTCTCCGATCCCAAGTAATGTAATGTAATGTGTGGTCTGAGGATTCAAATGTATAACTGTTGCAATTAGCTCCCAGCTCAGTAGTAGTTTAATTTAGGGCTCAGTTGTTGCTTATTATTCTAATTTGTCATGATGACCCTGGCCTGGCGCTCAAATCAGTAACGCATAAATTGTTATAGTTCGTCACATGTAGTATTAGCGTTTTAGACATCACACTGTGGCATGTTGGTTTTAGTCAACGTTTAATTAGAAATTAGGAATACGGTCTAGAACGCATATACAATAAAATGCATTAAATAGAATGCTAATCCATCTCATTAATTCAGCCTTTACCTTGCAGAGTGTATTTCTCTCTTCATTAAGTAGCAAGAGAATTCATACCTGCAGTTGAAATTATTATTATTGTTATGTCTTGGGTTTAGTATCGCTCCGGATTCTTTCCATATTAAGTATTATCTTTCTCACATCTCAATTTATTTCTTAGAGGATTGGGTGACTTATATGCATTGCTACAGTACGAGTAAATGGCCTTGCAGTTACCTTTAATTTTCATGCCACTTTTTTTTAGCTCTTCATTTCGAGATGGTAAGATTGCATTTTTTTATGTTGACATAAGAATGAATGGGATGTGAGAATTTAATACATTATTTCCCATATTTGTCTTGCTGAGTCCGGACTCGTTTTTCTATCATGTACATTGAGCATTCATTTAGTTTTGAGATGAAAAGACGATATTATTTAACAGGATTTTTGATTGGTTTTTACACTATTTAAGCTCGGAACTGTGCTAAGCATGTTTTCTTCTGAATGAGTAAAGGGAAATAGGTTAAAGTACAAAAAACAAACATAAATTAGTATGGTTCTAATGCAAAGCGAAATGTGAAGGTGGTTTAATTTTCTTTGTTCTTAGTAATTTTTCTGGTTTCTCTCCCACGTTATTCGCGAATGACCGGTATTGCCTATTTTAGGTTCTACTGTATTCTGCGGACTGCAGCAGGTAGAAAAGATACGGCACGCCTAATTGGAACGGACATGCATTATTTAGGTCTTGGTTGGGATTTGGTGATTATTCTAATGAGATACCCTTGAGGGAAAGATTTAAGTGCATTTTAATTTGTGTCGCTACACTATCATTCTGAAACTATGTTAGCTGCAGATTAAGTTCGTCCTTACATGAATTTACGCGCTCAAATTAGCAGGAAAACGGATATTGGTTCATTATCACACTTCGTCAGTGTTGGGAATATGAGATATGATATTGAGTAATATTTTTGTTCTTAGAAAGATGGTTGAATGCGTTGTGGCTGTGTATTTCATTTGGAATATTGCAACGCTGCACTGCGGCGGAACAAAGCTACTCATCCTTCATGGAAGGCCGGAAGCAATGCAAAGACTGGAATAGGAATGTAGAGTCATTTTCCGTCTTGGTTCAAATGAACAGGTGGTTAAAAATCCGCAAATGAATTGCAGCAGGAGGAACGCTGACACTCTGTAATTTGTAGCCTGATGGAGTGTGTATGCTCTTTGCTTTACTCATGTATGTTTGTACTAGAGACACTTAATTGTAATGGCAATAGCTTTTATTCCCTTATCCCATCGTCTTCTCTGCAGAGTATGTCTTAATGGGTTTTAGGCAGGCTTTCTGGAAAACATGTAATGAACTTTCTTTACGGATCGCTGAGTTTTAAAAGCTCGTGTTTAACTGACATGACGTGAGGGTATTGGCATTTGGGAAATAACCTGCCAGACGAACTTCGTCTCTTTCCTTCACTCTAACCAGGTAGACTTTTTTTTTCTACAAAAGGTTAGGCTCCTATGTATCATATTCACATGTTTGAAAGAAATTGCATACTTGATTAATTCTTCATCTTGATTATTAGTGATTTGTCGTGAGTTGCAAATAATTTGTTATACGTTTTTTAACTCTATTTTCCCTCAGGATATGATAATATTGTAAGAATTGCTTTGCTTTGTGGTAATATCCATCCAAGAAATTGGAGTCCCACCTGAGCAGACTATACATTGTTGCCTCTCTCGCGGGTAGAAAAAGGAGGAAAATAATATGACTAAGGTAAAGATAATTTGCTGAACGTAGAATATGATATTTTTCGTGTTTCAGCCCAAGATTGTAAAATGTAGGAAAAGGAGTTGGTCGAACTCAACGGTGTAGGTCGGCTCTTCAACTTGAGCAAAAAGCGGATTTGTTTGGTATTTGCATTTGCATTTGCACTTGAATTGTCACTGTGTTTTTATGACAGAAGCCTAGCCTAGCCTAACCCAGGCCTATTTCATCTCTCGGTGGTTTTATTAATCATCCCCGTTCGACTTGGAATTACACACTTCACTTCATAAACCTTCCCGAATGTCAAACGAGCCAGGCAGTAATTTTGTATTGTTCCTTCTACGCATCATCAAATAGTTCCTTTAACTTGAAATGCATTATGCTTATCTTGTTTTGAATCCATGCTACAACTTCCAGACTCCAAATTGTTTTGCTCCACTTATCAAACTAAGTGCATGTACTGCCCGCCATAAGAGACCGCAAAAAAGTTCCTGGAAGATATTCTCCCAAACAAGCTCGCTTGTTCTCGTTTCATTAGACGTCGAACAGTAAATTCTGGACAGGGTAAGTTCAGATAGTTTAGTCCATGTTAGATTATAGGTCATTGAATTCAATTTTTTTTACTTGTAATGTTAGGTTAGGTTTGCGAAAACCTTTAAATTGGATAAACTAAGTCTAGGGAACTTTTGGAAGAATAATTTTTCAGTGGGAATGATTTGGCAGGGAGTTTTTTCGTAGAACCCGCCCGGAATTCAGTTGTATGTCGTATTGCCAATTTGTATTTTCTTTGTACAATTAAATCTGCCAGTTTTTAAGTAGCGTGTGAGTTGCAATTCCTGGTAAAATATTGTAAGACATTAAAGTACCTATGTACTCTGTGCAATTGTATGAAAAGTTGTTATTATGAACTTGAATTTTTTCGGTTTTTTTTTTCGTAAAAGTTCAATGCAGTTTTTATTTTATGTTCTCCTTCCTCCTCTTGATGGAATGCAATTTAGTTATCTCAATTTCAGAGTATCAGATCATAAGAAGCCTTGTGTTGTGTGTGTGTGTGTGTGCGTGTATGAATCTAGTCTTATTGTCATTAATGGCGAACATCCATCAAGTACAGGACGTCGTTGTAGACGGAGATTGGATGAAGATGGACTCTTTTTCCCCAACAACTCGCATTCTCATTTGTATGTGGTTTTAGTGAGGGCCATCAAAATAGTTAGTGTTCGTTCATGTGCATTCTCATTTAAGGATTTATTTTGGAAGTACGACGAAGACGAATAGTTTGAGGTTCGACATGGATAAGTTTTTGAACTTTTATGATGCCATGTCAGCGTCTATTCAGTTGTTAAAGTTGAATGAAACCTGGCGTTTCGCTGTCATGCGTTTATCGATAATTTCCTGTGTCAATGACAGTGAGAGTTGTTAGTTGTTACTGGTTATATTAAATCTTAAATCATAATCAAGATTATTACGAGACAATGGATTGAAATTCGGTTTCATGTTTGGAAGCTAATTTCTTCATATGACTTGCTAACGTTAGGAATTCGTTGTAGATTTTTGAGATGGTACTTCAGCATGGTATTAAGATCGATTTGTAAATTAGCCCTGTGCTGGAATGGAGCTCAGTCGTGAGATATTACAGGATTTTTTGATTTTTAACATTATTTACATTTTATGGAAATTTTCATGTTCCAGGTATTCATGATATTTGTAGGGTGCGGGTGGGTTGTGCGTATTCCCTCCACGTTTGAATGTAAATACCGTAGGTAAGATAAAGGGCCGCTCCTTTTGTTTTCCCCGGCTAATACCAGGGTAGGTTGGAGAGACAGATTACCATTATTACACTCCATCCGCGTCAGGTGAATGTAGAATGTCAGGGTGGCCAAACTATTGTGTGTAGCCTCTTCCCCACATTTGGTAGGTATGCAAATGTAATTTATGCAGAGGACCCATGATGATAGATTTTGGAGAATTAAAAAAATACTTTGAAACTTTAGAGTCTTATGAAACTCTGCCAGGTTCGTTGGTTTGTACATTTATGTTACGGTTTGTACACAAGCCCGATTTATTTGTACTTAACTAAACCGGTTCGGATATAGATATTGGTCTACAGTTAAATATATGCCCAAATAAAGCAGTAATCATACACATTTGGCATACGTGAATACGGTGAAATCACGCTCTTTCCAATGGTGCATAGCCGAAGATTGTCGACAGGTTTAGTAGAATTTGTAACATATTAAACAATGGGAATCCATGCTATCTCAGAAAACGAACCGTAACATATACTCATATACTTACAGTATTTGCATCTTATAGGGATATATTTCCTCATTGTTGTGGCTAAAAGACCTTCCCAAGGTTGTTCCCTTCCTGATGGAAGATGAGATGTGAATTGAAAGGAAAAAAAATCACGTCATGAAGCAAAAGAGAGAAAAAAAACTTCTTTGATCCTTCTAACCACCAACTCAGAATCCAGATGTTTATGAAGCCCAGAATTGGGAAGCCTGTCTTAGTTGTGGTTTTTTGAATGTTCTAAACCTTGGAGCGGAAGTGAACAATTTGGACAGAAGTATTTTTGAGACGAGCCATTGGCTCTCAGTTGCAAGCTCATCGGTACTTGAGTCCGATTTAGTGATACTTACATATTATGAAAACTAAAGTAAGTACTAATTATGAGGATCATTGAATCCACACGTGAGTATTTTCAGGTCACAGCTCTGTTGTTCTTGTCTCTAGCCAACTTTTTAGTAAATTCCACGTGTGTTCCAAAGATTCCTCTGCTAAAAGCCACATTCTCTCTCGACTATTGTCTAAATTCCTGGCAATAGTTCACTCACATTGTTCAAAGACACGAGTAGTAAAGAACGATGACTTTAGGATTTTTCTTTCCTGCCTTTCGTGCTAAAAAAGTTATCTTGGAGCGATGGACTCATCTTCTTGGTCTCGAGACGTTAGTGATCATCGAATACTAATGACGCCACTTTGTTATTTCTCCTGTCGGGTTCTTTAAGCCTTCGTTTTTTATGAAACATTAACATTAGGTACTTTTTCATTGTTAGTCAGGCTAAAAATTAAAGAGCATGATAATGGCAGGCTTCGGTCGGTCAGAGCAAATCTCCAGCCTCCACGCCAAAAAAAGGAGCAACTGACAAATATGCATAAAAATGAAACCATTCATATGCTCAATTTTACCGAATATGAACTACGGGCATGCTTTTGCACGTTGCCGCAAATTACTGTATTTCTCGTGTATGACCAAACCGAATTTTATTCATATCTGCTGTGTGTGGGTGTCCAATGTCGCTCAGGATCCTTCAAAGTCGGTAAAGCTGGAGTTGTCATAGTATGCAGGATATTAAATAATATCCACGTATATGGTCATCCAGCCTTTGTTGTAGATTCTGCACTCGGCATTTCCATTCTACATATTAACCAAGTCCAAAGTACCGCCTCGTAGAACGTAGAACTCATAAAAACCTAACCTTATGCAGTATGTGGGATTCTGAGGCTGGATATTTAGTTTTGTTCATGCATTTACAATTACTATGATAGGTTGAGTAAATGCTAAATGCATATTTGACTTTGTATGGGCCGAAACTAAAACGAAAAGAGAGAGCCGTAAACATTATCTTCAGTGCAGGAACGGTGAAAATAGAGTTTAATTTTTATGAGCCAGATATGACTCTGGACTAATGTGTATTTAATAATGGGTTCGGATACCTGTGTTTAAACGAAAACAAAGATATTTGAACGATGTCGTGTAGGATTTAATTATTTTTCGTAATATCTATTCCATTGTTTTCTGTCCGTCTCATGCATATGCTGGCTCTGGGCCTGGCAAGAGCTTCTGTGGCCGTCGTGAGTGTTGTCATTGGCTTTGAGTAATGTTGCGAGAGACAGTTGACTACTTACCTGGCTATCAGAAGTGGTTGAGAGTTACTTGATATCATTTAAATGAAACGAGGAATCCATTAGCAGACGGAAAAGTAGGCTCTACGCAACCCAACACGTAGCCTAAGTAACTGATAACTCCAACTGACTCGGCTAATCAGTTTACTGTAGGTAGCAAGCATAAAAAACTCAGATGTGAATAATAGGCTGCCGTAGATAGAATGAAGTAAGACGCCGGGACGGTGAGATGATCAAATTATAAGAAAGACGAGGTATTATTTACTCATGCTAATGATAATTGGACTCCTGGTGTTCTGTGTGAGTTTGATAATTTACTATGCTCACTTGAATACCACCAACTCCATCACTACGCTGGCAATTCCAATGAAGCTGCTGCGTTGAGAATTATTTACCAACAGTTGGGAGCAATTAATGCCATAATAGGCTTGTATGCTGCGGATAGAAATAGATGTGTGCCCACGACTCAGAACTAATTATTGGAAGTAGAACGTCGTCAGTCGACGACAGAGTATGTAATAGAGTGTTGACGCAGCCTACAGAGGTATTCAAACTAATTTTTATTACAAATAGATGACCACGCCACGGGCTTATTATGATTACTGCAGTAGTACGCAGCGTAACTCCTCCAATGAAATTGAGAACGGGCCCAGGTTGTCAATGAAGTCATGAATGAATTAAAACAATAGAGCCGATTGGTAATATTTACCTATTCTAATTTTCCTTTTCGAAGAATCATGCTTTCAGATTTCTACGTCCAGCTACGAACTGTCTAGTCATAGCTAAAGGCATACAGAATAGATTAATTTCTGTTTTCCCTATGCAACGATACGAAATTGGAACTAGGTGTAGGTTACACACGTTTGGAGCTGAAGAATAGGATTATGCTCAGGTCATGGGTTAGATGGATTACAACATATCGATGAGGTGGAGCACTAAATGGCAAGAACCCACTGAATCCTTGTTCACACTTTGGCTGAAACAATAGGTGTATTCAAATAGGCATGCATATGCATCAGGCATTATTATCCTGTACTGTTCACAGGCTTTCAGCTCATTTTCACACCTGATTTCATTCCCTCATTGTTTTCTCGTCAATCGAGACTCGTGTTTGTATTATGATTAGACCTTGGCTGTTGACAACCATTATTACATTACATTACATTGCAGTGGGAAGGAGTCCCTTAGAATACATTACATTTGCTGAGTGACAAGATGCTCAGAGAGAGGTCCTATTTTGTGGAATGTGGCGAAGTTGTTTAAAATAATGGGAACAGAGAAGCTAGTGTGTTATGCTCGTCTGTCTTCCTTTGTTACGTTATATTTGTGTTTCACGTACTTACTATGTCGTCTAATGAAGGTGTTCTTCTTTGCTTCATGTTTTGCTACAGCTTGGGAAAAATATCACAATATCCGACCTCCCTCAACTACCGTTATATTTACTTCCCAAGAACTGGCCAAGTCTGGTATTGGGTCAGAGGCCGGGAGCATCACGAGCACGAGCGGCAGTAGTCCAGTCCACCAGGCCCCGCTCTTTCATCGGAGCATCAGCTGTGACAGTAATCTTTTCAACAATAAGACGGGCTTCTCGCAGCTTCAGTCCAGTGGCCCACCGCCAGTGGCTCAAGTGGCTCCGCTTCGTGGCGGCCCACCGCCTCCAGATTCGTCACTTCACTACCAGTATGGATCCCAGTCTAGCCTCTGCAAGTCACAAGACTTTCTCCCACATTATCAGACGGTAAACATTGAGGAACTATATTTTAGTTCAGATGTCGCCCAGCCCAACCCAATTTGTAATCAATCTTAAGATAATTACGATCTCACTTATTATACAGAGTGTTCCAAAAGTACGGTATATGTGTAACGAATATTATCAACTTGTGTCCAACTGTGTCAGTTTTTTTATACTCAAACCCAACCTTTACGTCCCAGACGTTGTAACTTTACTCATTTTTATCCGTATGCCGTTGCTGTGAACTTCAAATGTTTTTCATTGCCATGTACCGTACTTTTCAAACACCTTGCAAGTTGAAATTGCTGGAAGCACTTATTTAGATAGGTAGTCATTAGTCATGTCAAGTATATCATTGCATGTACATAGATTTAAAGTAATTCTTAATACTTGGCTGCAAATTCCGTTGGGTTGGATTGGAAATAAGTGAGATTTGTACTCAAACGAACTACTTTTCGCTTTTTGCCGTGCAGAGTTCTCCGTATCGGGAGAGTTTGAAGGATGAGCACTCGGCCACCCACAGTCGCCCAGTCGATGACATGAGCCCAGTTCGGACAAGAACTGTTTCCGATGCAGAATGTCAGAGTTCGGACTCGATGCGGATGAAGCCTTCTTCACAACAGCAAGGAATTCAGCAGTCCGTGACTGTCATGGTCTCTCCGCTCCGCTTCATTGAAACTGTTGAGGGACCCCAACCCGTCTCCCCCGTTTGTGACAACAAGGAGAATATCCCCAACGGACATCTGCTCAATTCCTCAATTCTGAGCAAAAAGTCGGAACTGAGTTTTCGTCTCAACTGCACGTCGGATGCCTCGTCCCAGACTGACAGTGGGAACGAAGAGGAGCGTGACCTTCCAAGGGTCGAGGGAGACTTGGGTCTCCGGACTGAGCCATCCAGCCTTTCCTTAACGCTCTCGTCCTCGTCAGCCTCTTCGCGATCGTCGTCTTCGTCTTCCTGTACGGAACCAACGCTCCTCATGAGTGTCAGCAAGGGAGAGGGCCCTTCGAGTGTCTCTCCCAATCCGACCTCGGTCTACACGGGGCGACAGAAGTCACAAGAGGAATTAGACTGTGAGGCTTTGTCCCGGGACTTGGTCAAACAACTGCCGCAGGGAGACAAGCTCCAAACTCTATTAGGTAAATTATTTCGCTTTATCAATCGGCTTGGGGTGAATCCGAAGGGCTTTAGCCGCTGTATTTAGGCTCTTTAGATTAAGCTATTCTTTCTGGAAACATAATCTAACTTTAGTGCTACTTTTGGGAAACCTAGCCTAAGCTGACTGGACTAGCTTCAGCTTCTTCTTGGCGGATTAGTCTGCCGTTGAATGTTGCTATTGAATACCTAATTATTAATTTAGTTGAAATCTTCGGATCCAAAACACCAAAGCCTTAGCCTTTCAAATAGTGAGAACAAGCATTAGAATGAATCAGCTTTAAATTATTAATAACTGCGTAAACATCCCACTGGGACTATTCGGTTCTCTCAGAGTTTTCTTGCAGTATTATTAGTTGTTCCCATCGGTGACTAAAGTCATGCTCTTCTCCATTCTTTCCACCGTTTCAATTTTCTCATAGTCCTGTGATACGTGACTTCAATTGAAGGATTCCACTGCAGAGCTTCTGCTTGCATGGATTATCCAAGGTCTCTTTTGCCACCATTCACCTTATCATGACTCGGACTAATTTACACCCAATGTTTAGTCTTCCACAGCAAAGCTCAGAGTAGCTGGCACTTTTTTGTGTCAAAAACAAAATTAATCTATATAAAGGGTTGAGGTTCTACGGTTAGATTTAAGAGTTTTCTGCCCATCCCATCCCAGCATCTCATCTCCGTCTTATTTATACCTTGTATTATATATATTCTATAGATTCTCTCCAAGAATAATATTACCAATTTCCTTTCTGCTCTGCCCTACTAAACTCTCTGTTTTGACTACAAAGCTTGGTAACTGGTGGCGTAGCATCAGAGCACCACATAGTGGTGTTACTACTGTCGTTCCTTGAATAGAATTACAAAATACCATTTCGTAGTAAAACCCATGCGTTTTTCCATTGAGACCAAGCATTGCATTTCTCCTTGGCTTCAGCTCATTCAAAATCCCGAAGTCTTACTCAACCAACCCTTCTTTTGCTTAAATAAAAATACGTTGAGAAACGGAAATTAAATGGATGACTTTGAGCTAACTGTAAGAAATGAGCCAGAGTTTCAAAGTGCAGTGACTGACATTCCCGCAGTTGTCGTGTATTATTCCAAGTCCTAATTAATATTGCATTGCATGCCTAGAGATAATCCTTTCAATTCCTCTCATCCACTGTGTGAACTGTTACTCGCTACTTGCTCCACTCACTCTCTGATTGGTCTGGTTTTTATAACATGCTCACTTGACAGTGGAACCTCACTCAATTATGATGTAATGTCATGCAGAAAAACTTGTAACCTTTCCTAGTTCAATAGTGCAATTAAAATGCAGCCGCTTTCTCTGTCTAGTCTCGAGTCCATCTCCTTATATACGCGCCGCCACTTGTAGCTGTCAAATAGGTTTTGCAGGAAGTGCGGAACTTATTAGAAATGCCAGGGTGACTTGACTGTCGACTAATTTCAACAAAACATTTAATTGTGGAAATGGAGAGAGATAGCCGCAGTTGGGCAATAAGGCTAGAGCCAGACCACGAGACCAGATTGTGAGATGAATATATTTAGGCTTGGTCTATTGTTGGATGTGTTGTAGAGTGTAGTGATCCATATAAGTCCGAGTAGAGTACCAAGTGGATGAAGGAATGTAGCAAGCACAACAATGATAAGGATGTTATATTTTGCACAGCTCGTATTATCTCCATTGTAGAGCACAAGGAATCATTTTCAACTCATTACTATTCATTATGCTTCTCTTTCTACTCTAGTATCTGTACTCCTTTTCTGCCCAGTACCTGTCTTCCCTTTGTACCTTTTCCTATGTTTTCCTGACACGTTGCGACCAAGACGACATGACATGACATGCCATGACATGGTGATTGAGGAACTCGAAACTTTCGTTTGCCCAAATTTAATATATTCATCATGGACGATGATACGCTGCTGCTTTTTGTTTCTTGATCCTAATTCGTAGGCAGAACTGCAAACAATAATAATACTCGTAATAGCTTCCTTTCTCTTCCTCGTCTCTATTATTGGAATTAGATTTTCATGTCAGCGGACGTAATTAAACCAACTTTGTGGTTCTTGTGCATGAGAATTGTTGAGACTTAACTACTTTGTTCTTTATCTGTTGGAAGAACCAAAGCCTGTGCTGAACTTGAGGTTAATTGAGTTGGAAAAGTACACAAAGGGAATAAGCTATTATTTTCTTCTTCGTTCTTAACAATAACGTTAAATTCAGAGTTTCAAACTCAGCTTAAACCCAAGTCGGCGTAGATATACAGAGCTGTTCAGATCGAGTACTCTCGCGATTTGCATTTCTTCAGCATCCATGTGTGTAACTACGGGAAGGGCTCACATGCTATCGTTCCCCGTTACGTTAATGGCTGGCCAGCTCGTCATGAGCAAGAATTTTCCAACAGCTCACCTGTATTATATCAGTTTTAATACCGTATCTCGAACTCTTCTGTTAGTTTAAAGCTTTTGTCTTATTTAATGAATAAAATCCCGATATGTCAATAATAGTGAAATTGGTCAACGTCTTGCAAGAACATGAACATCGTATTAGCACAGTGGCGTGCTAATGAATTCAATCCATCTTGCTAAATACACACCGAAAGGACGAACACGTTAACTATTCACAATTGACAAAGCTATTTTGCTATCTTCAAGCCTTTAGATTAGAATTTTTTGCTTTTCTCCAAAGCTTTTACTCGTCAATTTTGGGTTTGGGCCTTACAAAGATACTTTTCGCTGCATTGCACATCCCAAATGGTATAGAAGCTGCAAGATAAAGTATTGGAGTTTTTGTATGACCCATGGGAATTGGATATGCTGAGTCAAATGTTGGGAAATGGGAAAGCTCGAGCCGTCCAGCGCAACGGATATGATGTGTTAATGAGTGGAGTCCATATTGCTAAATCTGAATTTCTGATTTTGGTTCTAACAGTGCCACTACCAGATCACAAGACGAGTGCGGACTACATGGAAGGCTTATTTCATTTGGGGTTGAAGCAGAAGACGGAGTCGATGGAAGTTCGAAGCGGGAGCAGCAGCAGCACGGGCAGTAGTCGAAGTACCAGCAGCAGCACCTCCTCCAGCCGAACAAGTCAATCATCCAGTCCGGACCTCTCTAAAGACAACAGAGGCTCAGCGCCTTCCCTCGCTCAGCCACAACTCGAAACTTTGTCCAGAGTCTCCGGGCCACAGGAGACAATTCCTAAAAGGTAAGCTATGCAATGCAAGCCGACTCAATACATTAATCAGAGGAGCTTTTGTTCAAATCCCAAGCGTCTCTTTGATGCTCTACGGCCTTGTACTCTCTTTTTGCATGATACTTGTGTGTATTTTTATATTTGAGAGAACGAGCCTTTTTGTTGTTTTATCCATATTATTATGCAAATGCGTAATGCATAGAACAATCCACATGTCACCCTGGAATTCGATTCGAATATTTAAGTAGGCTTAATTGAATGGAACTACTAATCCTGACATTAAATCCATTTGCCAGTACAAAGCTCCTCGTAGCGATTTGGCAAATGGTTGGCATTTTATATATTTCATATCCGTATGGCAGAAATGCGACGCATGCCAACACCAGCACAAGTTGTATCGCTCCGAGCAGCTCTGTCTATTACAGTTAGAGTTTGGATGCATTACGTCAGGCCAGGTGGGAGACTAGGTGGATTTTGAATTGTGTAGTTTGATCTCTACATTATTACCAGCAGGTCGTCGTGATTTATAGTCAAATTGTTGTATTGCACGAATTTGATCCTATCCAATATCATGCACTTCATGAAAAGTACAAAAGAGCCCAGAGTCTAATCCATTGGGATCTGGTCTCGTTCATGCAGCCATACGCTACTCCTTGGTACTTATTACTTCCTGAATGGTTTTCGGGGATCATTCTCTTAAATGGGTTACTAGATACTATGCGTAGGCCAGTTCAGGGCACTAAGACAACCCAAACCCAAGCCAGGCACGATTTGACCGAACGGAGGGCGGAGATGTGAATTGAAACATTTTAACGTCTGCTGTGCTTTTATTACACAGCAACTACTTGATTTTGGAATAAACAAACCACATTTATTAAATGCGCAATAGTAAAGTAATTACGGTAGTTGTTTTGGTAGAATGAAAAAATGATTAGTAATTAGTCGAGTTCAAACCGTAAAGTGGATGAATCACGTACGTACGCCTGTGTAACATGCCATTTGGCCCACCTTCATCAGTTCATACCTGAAATTCCCAAACAATGGAATAGCGTGACTCTTCACGTTGACAAAAACCCTTTTACACCAAAAATATCATGTGGATGAGAAGGACATTTGAGGCATAAAAGCTATTACTCTAATCAAACAGGAGAGAACGGTTGAGAATAAAATAGCAAGATTCAAACGAATGGAAAAAAAGCGTTGGAGCTCCAATGAAAGGCTCCTGTCAGTTCTGTATATAGTAAATATATTGTAAAGATACCAATCTTTCATTCTCAATAATAGCAAACATGCTGTGGCAATTAGTTTTATGTATTAATAATTTTGTAGTTTGCAAATTAGTCTGATGGCTTGTTTGCATTGTGTACTAGCTTCTGATTTGCAACTTTTCGTTTGAGATATTCTCAGGGGGTAGTTGGAGGAATTATTATGTTCGAGTCTCAAATGATAAACTAGATTTGGGAGACTGTTTCCAAAGTGCAATTCAAACTGTGTCTCTATTGATTTATCAATTGAAAGGCAGGAACATATACTTTGTGTGAAGAAACATGGGTGGGTGGTTTGTGGTTTGGTTGGACAGATCATTCCTTCCTCTAGCCGCCTATCTATAATAATCCGCTCTCTATCGCGAATTATTCCTATTTCAATCCCATTGTTTTATTGATGAATGATCCAGTCTCTCCTATCCTGACATATCCATTGCTCCCTTTTTATTGACGTGAAAAAATGATGTTGCGATAAATAATAAGGTTTGTTTATGCATTTGCATGGGTGATGGATGAGATGCATGTTTGGAACCCCGTTCCTTCAACGTACGTACATCCGTGTGTTTTCCATCTGGTTTGGGCTATTTTGCAGTGGGTGAAAGAAGGCTATTGAGTAGTAGAGGGGATAGGGTAAATGTACCCTTTGAAAAACCTTCCTCGAAAAGTTGCCTTGTTACCCTTTGACCTCAAATTGTGAATTTTGGTCTGGCTATTCAAGGTTAGGTTTTCCGCATGTATTTTAATCAAACAAACTTGGTCGGGAGAACTTCTTCGTAGCAGCGAAAAGGAATAGATTTTTGTTGGTACTTGGGTTTTATTATTTGGATTTTCGTGCGTATATTGGTCGTACACTGAATATTTCAATTCCAAAATTTCATGGGTTGAATATTGATTGAACGAACGAAGTTATTCGACTCTAATTGTCCGTCCCAAGCTGAACCAAAAATGCATGGATCTTTATTCAATATGCTTTTTCCAACCTCTGTATTGCTACAACTTCTATCGCCTGACCCCATGAACTCATAAAAGAAACCATTTTAGCCCATTATTCGGTTTCTTGACAAAGAGATAATGATTGACCACGAAGTAGTGGAGGCATGACTCAGATTTATTGAGACAATTTCTCTGCGTCCTCTGAACCCGGGATTTGTTGTCCTTTCCGGCTTCGCGTAGCAGAGCAACCAGGATCGATTCCCAACTTCTGGCTGGGTTGAATTCAGTTGAAGGGTGAAATACGTCAGTTGGTTGAAAACAAGGAACGAGGGGCACGACACAGTCGGCGTCCGTCTCTTTTTCTAAAAACATTAGAAGTAATCATTGTGCGAACTGAACTCAGGCCAGATGAGACCACCGGAAAGGTTAATGAGATTTCATTCCCATCTGTAGCTCAAACAGTATTCAATCTCCGTACATTCCTCAGACCACATCTTCATCTCCTTCTCTACTGCTGCACTCTGAATGAACGAGAGGCTTCGTTTGTTTGATTAGGAAATTCTTGTTGGTCTACGTTGTTTGAGTGCGAGGTGATTTGAATTGGGTATCAGTGCAATTCATTCAGAAGTCTTGGGAGTATATCCACATTATCCCTGCCTGCTCCTTGGATTGAACTTGAGGAAGAAACAAGAAACAAGTTGTAATATAGTGTAATTAAAGTACAGTACAGGGTGAATATCCTTAAGGTCAGATTTCGAGCCAAGTAAATCCACGTGACGGTTGGAAAAACTACCTAACCTCGTCGGTGAGAGAAGAGTGAGAA